>JAZBHA010000342.1:2629-40725 GCA_037464855.1 Iselma pallidipennis | reverse complement strand
ATAATTATCAAAATTAGATTTTTAGCTAGACTGTAAATGAAAACTAGCCTTGACTCGACTTGAAATTTTTGAAAATTATTAATGTAAATCTGGGGAAAAAGATTAGATGCACTCAGTAAACAAAAACGATATGAATTCTGTTTATTTTTAGTATTTCATAATACTTGGTATACTAAACAATTTAAGATTTTTGTTTTCCTGAAAAATGTTCGAAAGTGAAAGCTTTATGTGCTTGAAATTTCAGCAAAACTGAAACTCAAAAATTATACGAGCACAAGTGGAATTTGTTTGAACTATTTTACAGCATTTTAATAGTTTGTAATTAGGATTTTCATTATCGATAAATTAATATAAAAAAGAAAAGCTCTTTTTTGTGTGTGTAAAAGTCCCGTTCATATGCATGTTTAACAAAGAATTGTTTTACATTTTTCTTTATCAATATTTATTTTAGTATTTAGCATTACACAATGCTATTTTGTCAGACGACGAATTATATAGTTTGAAAAACAGAAGACTGAAAATATGCCGCACAATCTGGAATGTCAGGATCTCTCTCTTTCTAGTTTTCTTATCTTTATATTTATATATAATCTCTGTCTCTCTCACTCTGTTGCACTTGTTCAAAAAGGGCTTTCGTGAGATTCGTGTTTGTGTTGTTCAAGTTGTCGTCGTCTATTTTATATTTCTTCTTCTTCTGTTTCTTCTCCATAATCTTTTTCATTCCACCGGATGATATCGTATTTCAAAAGTTTTTTGCATGATTGGGGTTGACCATCATCATGAACATTATTTCTCAAGGCTATAATTTTGAGGATGTTTCGAATTTTTAATTAATGAACAACAATTCAATTTTCATTTCGATTGGGTCCTATATAATAGTTTATCTATTTTTAGACAATCATTCAAATTATAGTCACAGAACTTCATCATGTATTTGTGAGAAGTTTGTTGAACTAGAGAGTTTGCATGCAAATTATTGATAGTAATATTATATGGCGACTAACATAAGTATACTTAAATGCATGACGTATATGTGCATGTATGTATGTATTCTTAAAACTCGTTGTATTCCTGTTACATAATGAGCAATGTGTTCGATTATATTGCCAAAAATACAATGATAATACATGGCCGGAAGTTAATTAATCAAAACAAAACGTGACTTGATCATCATTAACAGACCACCACAATTCAAGCTTTCTGACAAGCTTATCATTTCGACAGAAATTATTAATTGTCCTCCATCGTCCAAGTACTTATGTGAATATTGATGAAACAGGAAGGCATTGAAAGAAAACATCTTCTTCAACAGATTTGCAGAACACTTGATATAATAGACGACAAAAAATGGATGAAATTGAACTTGGTGGCGTGGCGAGAGGTTAAATATGTACCTCCACCACTCATGACAGAACTTCAATCTCACCCAACACTATTTACAACTTATTTGATTGTTTCATAATTCTTATTGGTGGCTTTGCTCAAATAGCCTCTATCATCCCTAGTCTCGCTACGCCACTGTCTATTATTGATCATTAGTTCTCTTTACTGTTCCGCTGAAAATTGAAAAACGGTAACTGAAAAGCTTCTTTTTTCGAACTTCTCGAGGACTACAGATGGAAAAATATCGAATAATTAATGATAACTATTCAATGATGATGTCTATCATTTTATATGATCGATGGATGATCGGCAAAATGCCTCTAATATTATGCTAATTATAATAACGTCTTGTTGGTGTTGTTGAATACAAAAATTTTGACATCCTGATGATATATTTTTATTGTTCTTGGAACTATTTTTTTTTTGTCCATAAGAGTTCAATAGTTTATAATTATTATAATTGTTTCGTCAATTTTTTTTTCGCCTGCTGATCTTCTTGTTGTTGTTGTTGCTGTAGATCTAGTTTTTTTTTGTGTGTGTGTTGTTGTCGATATTAAAATTTTGCATTAGCTCTTAAAAGGTTACCTCCTCCTATCCTAGAAGATAGAAGGTAATTATCAATTTTCAAATCTTAATGAAGTTGAGACAATCACGTAGTTTTCTCAATTTATTGAATAGTGATTCTATAATAAAGATTATTTTCTAAATAATATCCATCCATCAATAACGTTAATTCTTTGATAATCGTCTTATATATAAGTAATAATGATAAAAGTTGGTCGTTAGGTTCTGTGTCTGTTGTCCAACGACAACAACAAAATCTCTTTCGCAACAGGTGTGTTATTAGTTGGTTATAGGTATATATAGTGTTGGTGCAATGCACCTGTACCTATTGGACACCGGTAGCGACCTTTAATGTTTGCATAAAGCAAACAAACCAAAATAACATATGCAATAGTTTAGTATTATGTCCAGTAAACGGTATTAAGAGAGGAAGGAAAAAAAAACAACTACCTGACCTCCTACTTCGTCATATAGGTAGATAATAGATGGTATAGATATACAGAGAGAGCTTTTGCTAAAGCTGGTTTGTATATAAATAAAGCGTGTTCAGCTCGTGCCCATTTCATGCCAATTCAATAAATTTTCAATACTATATGAATACCATATGGAGAAGAATGGTATTTATATGGTATTCTTCAACAAAATTCACTAAAAGAAAAAGGGAATTAAGACCTAACAGTGAATTGTGTTAAAACCCTTTATCTCCAAAGATAAAGGGACAAATCTCGAACTGTAGTGGTCTACAATTCCTAAAACCAGGTCCAACAATTTCATTTAAGAGACATTTGTCTTATCCGTTGTCTCCTTGTGTTTGGTGGTAGCCACTAACAAGCGTCTGTAGACTATTTCTTTGTCGGATGGATAAGAGGATAAGGACCGGACAACAACGACAGACACATAATAACACTAACACACTGATAGATTATAAGAATCTTCTTTGAAACAAAACCAAAAAAATTGAAGAAATTCAAACAGATTTCAGGAGAAATTCTATTTATTTTAATATTACCGGTTCTCTTCACCGGCACCGATCAGCAGGGAAAACTGTATACTTTCAGATCAAATAAACAAATTGAAAATATACAACCGACATTCCTGAAATAACAAATTCTATATTATCCGCATATTTGTTTAAATATAGAGGATTATACCGATAAATATCAAAGAAGAGAAACAATTTGATTTAAATACTTAACTGTTAAATTGTTGATTATAACAATTGAGCTTTTTCTGTGTAATTTAACGATTCTAATTCTGTACTTTTGTTGTAAAAACTGCATCAGAGAATTATTGAAAATTATGTACCATTTCCCATTCTATATAATTTAAAAGATTACAATCTATAGATGTGGCGTTTAAATTGCTAACAAGACAAATAATAACAACAACAACAAAAAAAGAGTTATGTTGAAAAAGGGCTAAGGTTCTTGAACTGAGAAACAGTCAATTATTGATGGATTGTTAACTCTTGTCTGTATAAAAGTCTGCTGCACATCACAATAAAACAGTTATATAGATGCTTATAGACTTTTTTTTATTTATTTATGAATAAATGATTTAAAGTGAGTGTTTTGTAAAGGAAAGACTTTATGGGGGTGTGGTTAATAGTTGTATATACTTGTAAGATAGGCAATTAAATGAAGTAATAAAAACCGTTTCCCTTCAAGGTTGGTTTGATCGTTAAAAGACCACCACTGGGCCCGTCAAACTAATCAAAAAAGTTGACTAATTTATCATTCAATAAAATTCTAATCGATTAATTCAATATTAATGATAACAGATAATATTACAATATATTTGATAAAAATCAAGAATAAAGAAGAATTTCTTCTGAAGAAGAAAAAGTTTGCATACAATCCAGATGGATCTTCTCCTGCATAGAAGCAACACATGGTTTCCGGATTAAATGTTGCTCCTATGAGAAATAGAATTCTTTTATTTCACAAAACTTTCGAAATTGTCAAATTTGTTTTGTTGGGGGAATTGTTGGTGTCTTAACAACAACAACAACATCACCAACATTATTATCATCATCATCAACGACAACATCAATGATGTTTCATGGCCACAAAGTTCTTGGTCACGTCGACTGCAATTGTTCGTTACAGAACGTGTTTTGAATCTTAACAAAAAAATGATAAAATGGAAATTTATTAAGCATTCCATTGTTTAATCATATGATATGTAAAAAAATTGAAAAAAAACTAATCCCGAAAAAAGGAACATTCCTGTAGAGTTATTACGACAGTCTTCAGCAACGAAGGTGTTGATTAGCAGGAACCAAAAACAGGCTCTCTTGTCTTATTCATTTTTTTGTTGTTGTTGTGTTTTGTGTTAAATACGGGAAACACTTGAAACGAGGAAAGTCTTCTATGAACTTAATTGGGTATTAGATGTTAAGGAACAGAAGCCGTTTCTAGACTCTTATTTTTTCTTGTTTTCAAAAAGTAGTACACTATAATTCTGGTCAATTCTTCAACAACTTCTATTTAATAATCATCTGTTGACAGATTGACGGATTATTACTTAATTGTAAATTGTAGAGAGTTGAATGATAAATTGAGTTATTTTGTATTTCCTTTTATTCTTTTCAAGTTTTTTTAAAAGGCTCTCTCTAATAACTCTACTATGACTGTTTTTGACTTAAAAATTAAGTACAAACATCAAAGTGGACTTTTCGAAGAACGGCAAGTTTCTACAAAGGACACTTCTCTACAGTAATTGCATTAGCAGGAATGCAATTGCCGATATACATATAAATCAGCGTCGTAATTTTAATGTTGAGGTATAGTGGTTTGCATGTATCTATTGTTTTTACATTAATTTCAATTTTTTCTACTCCTTAAACAATAAAATTTTCACGGTAGAATTGCTAGAGATAATTAAACCTTGGACTATCCATTCAAATCTCTATACAAAACGATTTCTTATGACAGAATCCTAACACTTTCATCGTGTTTAATAGACGAAGACTTAACAAAAACTTTGCAATTTACTATTTTTAATTTAATTCAAAACGAAAAAAATATTATCTATGTTTAGTTTTTCAAAGATGCTCAATCATGATTCTCGTGATTTTCTTCTCAATCGATTTATTTTTTGTTTTCCTGCTGTATTGATCATTCATTTATTCCAAGTTTCGCAAAAGATAAATGGTCTGGCAAAGTTCACAGACTATTGTGGGATGAGAAAGAACTGGCGGAGCTTTCGTGAGCCATTCAACTATATAGTTATGTATTGAAAAAGACTTTTTAAAGCACAGAAAGAGAAAAAAAAAACAACGAAAACAGACTAGCCAACAAGAAGAAGAAGAAGACGAAGAGACGAACGTACAGCCCTCCGGTCGAAATCTACGACGACCGGCACGTTTTATGTTTTGCAACAGGACCGTAACAATCAATGCGGTATGAAAGTGCATGGACCTGATGCACCGCCTTCATTTCTAAGGTGTCTCACTTTTTGGAAAAACATTATACAAGACTGGCGGGCTAGAAACAAGTTTAGTATACAGAAATTATAGGTCGTATGGCAATTTATAAATTGGTGTTTTCCATTTTTTGTTGTATGAATCAATTCAAAAATTATATGAAGAGATCAAGTCGTTTTTGGCACATTTTTCTCGGTATTATTGTCGGACTAATTTCAGTTATTGTAAAAATGGTTAGTCACGGTTTATATTCTTCCTCCTCTTTTTTTTGTGTTTGTGTGTATGTGTGGATGCTGATTACTGAGACACAATCGTCTCGAAGAGAGATATGAAAGAAGAAGGTAGTCGCTTCGTGTGGGTAAAGGTGGAACCCAGGCCTTGACGATGACTGGACCACACACATCTTTAGATTGGTTAAAGCTGTCCCTTCTGATGATGAAGACGACGCGCAGATGAGACTTTCAACAGAAAATTAGATTCCATTTTTGGGGTGGACAACGACCACTAATTTAAAATTCTAAACAATAAGTATTTCATAGAAAAAAATACGGAATGGTTTCAATGATTCTGATAAAATTCTTAACAAAACATCAACCCTATTCAATTAAATTTAATACCCATCGATCTATCATGTGCCACAATTTCCATACTCATCTTATCTAATCCTATTTAGAATATCCCTGATTATTATTAAAACGAATCGTGGCGGTTGTTTAGATTTCTGTTAATAAATTCTTATAAATCTTGACACATTCCATAACTAACTTGTATAAAGAGGTGTATTATATGAATATTATAGAAGGGGTTTTTAATATGGAAACCAGCCACGATCGGTTTATTGGTTTATGAGACAGTAACCACCTGTGGTTAAATAATGCTACTCCACACCACAATCATCCTTTTTTTTTCATTTTTAATGAATGAAGATTCAAGAATCTCTTGGACAACAAATGTGCAACTAATTCTGAAGACAACCTTTCTCGTTCCTCAATAAAACAGTTATTATTCGATTGAAATGAAAATTCATCAAACATGAGTTATTTTTCGAATAGTTTTCGGTTTAAAGAGACCTGACAACTATTAAAATTATTTATGCATATGCAACGTTACATGAAGAACATAAATAGTTGTCGTCTCTTCAATTCGGTTAGATTATTTACGATTCCCCATGTTTATAGTTTGAAATCTTTAACACACTAAAACCAAGGTGTGAAGCAAATAAATATTTCCCATTTAGAAATTCCAACCAACAAAATCCTATAACACTTCATGGCTATTCTTACAAACTATACAAGAATAGTAATGAAAGATGTGAATTGTTGAGGAAACCGACTGGAAACATCTGTACGGAACTGATAGTTAACAAATTTCCAATTAGGCGGGGAAAAATAAAACGTGTACCTACAGGGGGAAGAAAATAATTGATAATTTAGTGCACAGGAAATACGAAAAGGTGAATATCCTGATTGAGGTCTGGAAACAATAGAAATCCACCTACGATTTTTTCCGAGTTAGTTATTTTAAGATCAAATAGGTAGACATTAACCAGACTGTGAGTTACTTAAATATCGAGATGGTTTACGATTATATAATCGCTGTTTATAAATCGTTAGACTCAAAAAAAATTTCATTCACGTATACAAACCACGTCATTATCATCATCATCATCAGCAGCAGCATCGTCTGAGATATTTTTTAAGTCTTCACACAATTGGTAGCTTAATTCCATTTTAAGCTTTAAAGAGAGGATTAATCATATTTTCTAGAATTTATTTGGAATAAAGTATTTAGGAGGGTTTAAGGCAAATTCCAAAATAGGAAGATTTGAACGGGATTCAAATTATTATCTTTTAACTAGTCTCTTATTTATTATGATAATATCAGATAGCCATTGTTTTAATTATAGGGATACTGAATTTCTTTTACTTAAATTTAACGGTTTTTGCCTTTATATCGTTAATTATTATTATATGTTGAAGATCAAAAGGCAGCCGACTCCAGTACCTCTTATTATTATCGAATCCTATGTTGATAGTTATCTCCTTCACACTTATATCATTATTATTAAGTATTCTTTTAAGCTACATCTTCATTCATACAGTATCTGTTAAATTTCTTATCTACACGTGATTGTTAAATACCACTCAAGAAATTTAGGGCGCGAAAAATGTTATTTTGATTTAGGTTTTATCATTTTTTTTCTTGGTATCGGTGCCCCCAAATGCCTGAGTCCACCACTGCACGTCACAATAGACAGACAGAATAAAATCACTCAATTAAATATCCATTCAATAAGATTGTCAGTTTAGAACAATTCGATTATTGTGAATGATGCATACATCAAATCATATTCAAAAGCACGTTTATTTTATCTTATATTGTTCACCAAACCATATGAATAAAAGATGTGTTATAAAAGAAATAATCAACCGAAAATTTTAAAGATTACAAACAATTTTTTCGTTATCTTGATTCAATTCATTCATTAATCCTTTATGTTGAGATATTATTAAAGAAAAGAGCGAGAGATGAAAGGGAAAAGAGACTTTATCAACGACTGATCTGTAATTAAAACCGAAACTGTTTTTTAACTGGTGTCATAATTCTTCAACGCCAACATGCTATACAACTACTATGTTTTAAAAAAATAAAAATAAAAATAAAAATCAAAATAAAACAAAGAAGAGAACGACAAGCATAAGAGGCATCATCAATGGTGTTTCGTGTAACCCAGTCCCGGTGTCGTGAGAATTGATTCCCATATAAGGGCCAAGTCACTTTCCAATCAACTAGTGTGTTTCAAGTATACATTATACTCGTCTACAATATTTATAACATTGAACTGGTTTTCTTCTTCTTCTTGTTCTTCTGCTCCTTCTACGTGGTTTTTGGAATTATATGGAAGTGTGTAGGATGGATGATGTTGTGTTAGGAATCTTGAAGGCGCCTTATGTACATACACGTACTGATAATATCCGGAAGAAGTATACAACAAGACAAGTTGTTGGGATTTATGGTTTAATTTAAAATTTTTGGTAGTCCTTACGTGAATGAATTCAAAATCTTGATTAAAACTCCAAATGGAAATAACATATATGAAGATATCAATCATATAATGTTGTTTTATTGTAATGTCAAGCTAATTTATTGCTGATAAAATCATATTAAACTCTAATTCTATTCTGCTGCATTTATAATTTTTTCTATATACAGTAAAAACTCGATTATCCGAACTCAACTGGGATGTGGGTAGTTCTAATAAGGAAAAACCCGGACAATCGAATTTGAGAATAATAATGGGTTAATGTTTGTCGTAATAAACCACTTTACCCAACTATTACATTCTGGATAATCGGGAATACGGATAATAGAGTTGTACTGTACTTAATAAACTGTATAGATTCTTGACTATAATATATTCGAGATTATTATTACATAATAAAAGATCAAACTTGTCAACTTCAATCTATCAAGACAGGATATTAAAAATTTTGCTTTATCATTTTGTAATATTAGTAATGACCTGTCAATATATTCAAAGCATATAGTTTGAGAATTATTGATAGACTTGTAGACAAAACGGAATTAACATAAAGTACAATGCAACTGAGCAGAGCAAATAATATACAACGTCAAGTAATAATTCGTTTAAAATATCTAGATAATCTCGCTCTTAGTATGCATACAGAGGGAGATTTTTCTCTCCCAACTTTGTTCCCTCTCTCTCTTAAAGGGCTGCCGCATATTGAGACACAGGAAACAGAGGCAAGGCAGGGCAGAGCAGTTCAGTTTTTTGTATTTCATGAGAGTCAATGGAGCTGCGCATATTGCCACGCATTGCAGTTCGGGGCAGTTTAGTTCAGTTATTGAGACACAGTTTCTACCTGGCCTGTGTTTGCTTTTCTTTCTCTAGCCAAAGATGCAGTGATTTTACCTCTCTTTTCTGATTTTTGGTTCCATTATCTAAATTAGCAAATACTGCGTCCCAATATGCGCTCCCGCCTGAAATGCCCTGAACTGTCCTACACTGCTCTGTGCTGAAGTGCCCTACACTGCGCTGTGCTGAACTGTGTGTCAACATGCGCCGAGCCAAAATCAGGACATGTATAGTCCGTTCATTCTCGTAAGCTTTTGTCTTTTTGGATTGTAAATTTTAGCAAATCAACTTCAGAAAGGATGTTAAATCGGAAACAACTACTCTTAACGTAGTAAATCAAGTAAAGAGAACACAATTTAGTTACCAGTTTTTTAGCAGGTGGGATAGTATGGTAAAATTGTGGTCTTGTTAGCTGATTTATTACTTTATGGGTTACGATTCCACGTTCTTAATGAAGTTGATGTACTAAAACTTACAAATTAAAGGTCAAAACCTTATGAGAATGAATACACAGTACATGGAGCCTTACAACAAATTTTTAGATTTTTGGAATTTGATTTGCAAATCTTTAGGCAAGCAGTTCCTTGTCTACAAATTATCTTCACTTCTCCAGATTTCATTACATGGTGGTTCGCTTCATGGTAAAAAAGTGTATAAGTACCTATTGTGTATTCATAAACAAGAACAAAAAAGGTGGGAAATGTTTCAAAAATTCTAATGTATTGCTTGACGATAACAAGATTATAACTTTATATACTTAGTGATCTGTATTGCGAATAATTTTGCTCATAATTGACGAAAAACAGAGACTTCTATTCCCATTACAAAAAAAATGCATTCTGTTTATACGTACTTATTTTAAACAGAACTTTGAGATTGTTTCAAATCAAGATAAAAAGCACATTATATTCGTTACAGATCATAAAAGTCGCTCTTATTCAGACAACACATGTGCTTTTTTTTTTTTCAAAATTTATTCATTAAAAACAGGGCATACATATGAGCGAACACAAACGAAATTTCCTTAAAATTAGATCACAGACAATTTTTTATTTTTTTCATTCGAATTTCCCCGAAAAATTTAGGTTGATCAACGTATATAATTTATTCTACAGTTGTTTTAGAAATGGTATCTTCTTTAATACAGATAAGTCGTAATTATCTCTCCAACTTCCTAACTAAAAACTAAATAACGACCCCCGCATTATCAACCCACACTTTCCGCCATCATAATAATAATAATAGTATATAATAATAATAATTATAATAAATAGCTAAACAATTATTTGGAAAAGAAAAGGGGTAGGTTTATGATAACTGATTTTATATGAACTCTAAAATTTTTAATTGTAAAACAAATATGTAAACAAGCAGGTAAAGAACGTGTAACTAAAAAAAAAAAAAAATAATAAACAAAATTTACCTGAAGCATTTTACCATCCAAGTAACAGGCGAATAGAATCAACGAACAGGTTAACAAGTTTACATACCTGGCCGAAATACCTGTCCATACATACTGTATGTATATTGAATATAGGTACACCGAGTGTTTGCACTAGTTCGATTAAATTTTAGTCAAATCATCTATAGCCAAAATTGATCTTTGTTATAAAATCGACAAAACTGATGTTAATTCCTTTAACAACTAATTGACTATCATTTTTTCTTGTATTTTATTGCGACAAGATCTGATAATGACACTATGATAAGGATGGATTTGTTAGATGGTGCTAAAAATGTGGAACAGGTTGGTGAAAGCAAACACCGGTATCATGTTTTATAGTAGTGTACTATAGTCATGGGTATTTATAATAGAAGACTTTCTATACATTGCTGGTCTCCTAATCATTGGAGCCCAATGTTAAAAGCGAATTCTAACAGGTGTTAATTGAGTTTTCCGCCCATTACATAACTAGAACTATTACATAAAGAGAAAATTACGTGAACTTTTTGTTTTGACTGACGGATAATATACTATATGGGCTTTCTCTTTTCGATGTCAATGGCAAATTTTGAACTTGAACTTTTACCGGAATCGAATCATTAACAAAAATTTTAAATATGTTTCTTTAATCTCTTCTTCGCCTTCTTCGCCGTCTTCGTCTTCTTCTTCTTCATTTCTTCTATGTTGATAATGTATTGTGAACTCTATGGTCGATTACCAATATTTTTAAGAGTGTTGGGAAATTGGCATTTTTTCAGGTGCGTGCATACAGTTTGAGGCACGCATTTGACAGCAAGATGTTCCATGTTGTTGTTACATCTTCTCATATACATATGTGTCTATAAATGTGTATGTTGTGTGTGATAAATACACTTGCGTGCTGTCTGACATGTAATAAAGAAGCGTCAACAAGTCCTCCAACATCGTTAACAACTTTTAAACAAAACATGCATTTCAATAGGCTTTCATGAAGTTTCACCCGTCCATTTAATTGGATTTTTTCTTTACCTTTTACTTTCGAAAATCGAAATTGTTGTTTTTAATCCTGATTACATCACACCTGCAATTGAAATATAATACAACCTGTTGTGTCCTGTTGACGGCGCGAAAGCTCTTTAACTTGTAAAAGCTACCAAAATAAGGCAGGGTAGGTAAAATCCTGCTATCCCGATTTACCAGGAGACTATCCTGCTGTAGAGATTTATCAGGAATTTCCTTAGCGCATGATCCAGACATTTTCCGGCAGTTATCGATCCTGTTAGAGGAAAAGTCCGGCAATATGAAAAAACGTAGGCAATTTTTTTTTTATATAAAATTACCCTAATCCTTTGTTGTTGTAAACAAAAATTATTGGAAATCTCTTGAAATCACCGAAAATTTTTATAAGGACTTTATAGTGTCGGGGGTTGTCTTTACAATAAATAATGGTAGTTTTCTAGGTCAGTGTAATATTTGACAAGATTTCGGCAATTCCGAATTTTGTGTCCACAAACCTCTGCAATCGTCAAGTCTCCTGTTCATCAGGAAGTAATAATAACCCGTGTGTCGACCTCGTACAAGGTTATTTGCTGGAAAATTTGGAAAAATGATTTTAAATAAGAAAATTTCATTAATTTCGATATTGTGGAACAATATAATTATGTGGAGGAATGAACGGTGGTTAGATACAATCAAGATCATGCTTCAATCATTTTCCCAGATTTTAGAGAGGCGATCTAAAAAAAGATAAAAGGATAAAAACTAACTGGAATATTTTCCCATACTTTCTGATAAATCACAGATTTTATCTTACTTATAATCTTTTATAATAACATAAAAGATAAGTACATACAGTGGTTGGGTGCCTGTTCGTTTTATACCTTGCCTTAAGTTTAATTAAAAATCTAAAATTTCATAAAACCGATTTGTTGTTTTTTTTTGTTTGAAATGAATGCGGAAACGATTAATTAAAATAGAATTCAATTGCATTTTAATAGATACATACACATAAGTTTAAAAGCTTAATTACATCGATCATTTTACGAAACCAATTAGTATCATTGAAAACGCCGACATTTATCATCACAATAACTCTTCGAAAGTTCAATTTGATTAGAATTTATTATAATAAACAGTTTTTTTTGTTAGTTTGACAACTAATTATTCGTCGTCTGTGAAACTCAATAGAGAGTCCACACTGGATCGTCAATTATTTCTAAATTGTTCAAGTCTCTCTACCTTACTTATCTTATCTCGTTTTATTTCTCCTTTAATTAAATCTCTTGTTAACTCTTTGTTTTTATTATTATTTTTTGTTTAAGCATATAACAAGTATTGAAACTAAATTTAGTTGTTTCTTTTTCTTTTTGTTACAGGTCGCCGATTAATTTATTTATATTTTTTACAATTTTTACAACAACTCTAGCAAATCATGTAAGTATCTCCTTAGAAAATTTTATAATATTTAGGTCACGATTTCGCCAATTTATAAATGGTACCAATCAAATAAACAAATAGAACAAAAAAAAAATTGAAACATAAGCAAATTATATGGTTTATGTATTATGTGGATAGTCAAAATTTATTTATTAATTTATCCGTTGTCTGGCATGCTTGTTTATTACAACAATACACAGAAAATTGAAGCAACAATATAAAAATTTTCATTTTTGATAACAATAAACATTGGCATTTCGGATCATTCATGTTAAGGTGCACGAGAAGATTGTGTTTTCCCTCCCTTTCTCAAAAAAAGAGAAAAAGGATACCTTCTTCTTTATTCGTAGAAAGAGAGGAGAGAATTTTAAAAGGGAAATATCTCCTTTACTTAGTATAAATAAAACTATATTTACTGTACAATGCTCCTCCGGTTTTCACGGGTTCGAATATTGCGGTAATATTTACTTGCGGTGTATTTCGCAATTATTCGCGGACTTCCCTTATTCGCGGAAAATCCTGAAAAGCACTCTCCGCGATCATGGGGACGTTGTGTCTACATAATTGAATGTCATAAAGACCATGTTATTAACCAAAAAATCGCGAATATTAAAACAAATCTCATAACATACTCAGTTGCACCGTTTTCTGTCAAAATCGAACAACGCGTTAGATAATTAACAATATGTGTTGTTCCATTGCGGTAACATACTCTCAAATATTTGACGTGCTGGTAAATTTTGATAAAGAATGGTGCAACCGGACATTATACATTCAGATCTGGTTAAAGCTCAGGATACGTTCCTAGAACTTCTAGCGTTAAATAAAACAACGTTACACGCTACACGGGATCATTTTAACGTTACGATATTCATCTAGGCGTTACCTGGAGAAGCGTTAAGCGGATTATATACACGTAATATTAGCGCGAATTGCAAATTGAAGGTCAGTAAGTATGAAAAAAGTGAAGGTAACACCGAGAAAAAGGATAATTTTCAGGATAACTTTAATAAATGAACTGATTACAAAAACGGTCTTGGGGAAAAACGTTATTCAGTAGACTGTGACTGTATCGAGTTCTCCGTAAGAATGTATAAGAATTTGTGTAATTTAATGAATGGCAAGATGTGAGACATGATGGCAGACTATGGCTAGACAACAGACGCACACAAGCCTTATATGTACTTGAACTTTTCCACTCCTCCTCCTTCTCCTTCTCTTCCTTTATCGACTTCTTCATCTAATATTAAATAAATAACATCAACATTCCACATCTGGTCAATTAAGTCAATGGCAAAAGAACGATTTTCATTAACGAACATAGGCATGATAATATCGCTTTCAATCGCCAATGTTGTTCCGATTTTTACAAACGATTATTATTATTTTATTGAAAGAAAAAAAAGAGGAGCAAAACGTTTAAAATTTATTGACGTTGTCAAGTACGATATACCAATTAGGTTTTTACGTTTAACTATAAATCATACATGTAACTTAAAAGATAGCATCCTTAAATCAAATAATTATATGATTTTATAATTGGTACCTGTAACGTAACAACTAAGTAAATACATAGTTTTTTTCTTATACAATCTAATAGTTGATTGCATCGATTTCAATTATCTACAGTTATATCAAAAATTACTCAATAATCTCGAATGGACTGACAAAAAAAACATTTCATTGAAACACACAAATTATCAACAATTTCCCGACGTAGGTATCAGGAAAACGGAATGTAAAAATATTACAAATAACATTATTTATTGGAGAACATTTCTGTATAATTACTAGTTTGACTGATTATAACTTCTGGATTTTGAATTTTTTCCCTTCTCTCCTGTTCGACTGGCAATAAAATTGTTGGAATTATATAGGATACCTATACATACCTTCCCGTGTGTCTTGTTCTTCTGTTTCTCCAAACAAAAACTAATAATATTTCGTCGTGATTTATAGTTGTTGCTATTTACTGTGATGTTGTCGTATACACACATATTTTCAAATCAAGTTTTACATGACTGCATACTATTGTGTCGATCATAAATATGATTATTATTATTATTATTATTATTATTATTATCTTGTTGTTTTGATGTTGCAGAAAATCAGACACCATCGAGACCGTTTCAAACGCCAACATGGTGAACATTTATATTTACCAGATAGTTATGTAGTTGATGGTGGTATTGGTCCAGATGCTGGTCCATGGGGTGAATGGTCAACACCTAGTTTATGTTCGAGGACTTGTGGTGGTGGTGTTTCAACACAACAACGACAATGCCAACCAGGATATACATGTCAAGGACCTACTACAAGATCCTTCTCCTGTAATACACAGGTATACCTAACGATTTCATACTCTAGTACCATAAATTTTCAAAAATAGCATAAAAGCCAATAACCTGATAATGATGAGAGTATGCACTTTACATTGCTCTGAAATTAACTATAACACGATATTTGCAAATTGTTTATTTTGATGGCACTTCCTTAAAATAAAACCGATTTTACCGACTAGATTTTTATTTAGTCGGGAAATATAAATATCTCTGAAAGTTTGTTTGCTTTTTGATTTATGTTAATCATAAACTTGAAATCATTGATGCACGGAATATTTATCCTAATGTCTTATTATATGGTTAATTTATCATGAGTTAAAGCAGAAAACAATACCCATGTATATGTATCTTGCTGGGCGAACAACTAATAACTTCTTTAAAATTGGTATGTCTCCATTCCTAGTATCATCAACTGAAAACTACCCAAGTCTCTGTTTCGATTTTTTGTCCCTTCATCTTAATGGGTTATATAGAGAAAGGAAGGGATAAATAGACCCTTTCATTAATAAGTTGTACATGCCAGATACATTTCAAGGTTCAAGGCTGATGAGTACCATTGGTACCACTATATCATTGAATTATAAGACGAGACATTCCTTTAAAAATCGTGTATACGATGGAATTGGAATTCTTCATCAAATTCTCGATAATATTTTGGAAAAAAAAAGAAAAGTTACAAGATGCATCACTATTATTTGGTTAGTTAGTTACTTATAACGGGAATTGAATAGAAACCTACATTCTCTCACAACAGGAGACCAATAAAAACACTATTAATGATAAGCCACAAATAGCCCATTATTCATTCATAATTGTTACAAGTTTTGTTATTAATTCCTGTTTTTCTTGTACAGGATTGTCCTGATATTGGAGATTTCCGGGCGCAACAATGTTCCGAATTTGATAGTGTTCCATTTGAAAGTGTCTATTATCAGTAAGATTTTTCTGCAAGAATTTTTACAAAAAAGCTATTATTATTGTTGTTATTATTATTATTAAGGTGGATTCCTTATACGAAAGCTCCAAATCCTTGCGAACTGAACTGTATGCCAAGAGGTGAACGTTTCTATTACCGCCATAGAGACCAAGTGATCGATGGTACTCGATGCAATGATGAAACGTTCGATGTTTGCGTACAAGGCACTTGTCAAGTAAGACATCCGTAAAACATCTTTTATATGTATAAGATATGTGTGTTTGTGTGTGTGTGTAATTTGAATGTATTTGTAGCCTGTAGGCTGTGATATGATGTTGGGCTCAAATGCTCGAGAGGATCGCTGCCGGATCTGTGGTGGTGATGGTAGTACTTGTAAAACGGTAACTGGTCGTATCGATACACAAGATTTTGTCAATGGATACAATGATATTTTATTGATACCATCAGGAGCTACTAATATTTTAGTTGAAGAAATTTCACCATCTAACAATTATCTAGGTAAATGAGTAAAAATGTAATTCATCAATTTTTAAAGGGTTTCTTATCAAAATTTTATAGCTGTACGAAATACAAGTGGTCATTATTATTTGAATGGAAATTGGCGAATTGATTTTCCACGTACTTTGGATTTTGCTGGTTGTAAATTCCATTACGATAGATATCCACAAGGATTTTCAGCACCTGATAAGATCACCTGTTTGGGGCCGATTGAAGAACCGCTGTTTATTGTGGTAAGTTTCTTGTTTAACTCTAAGTACCAGTCTGTTGTATTGGCCTTGTAGTTGCTTCTTCAAGATCGTAATGTTGGCGTAGATTACGAATACAGTATCCCAACAAATATTCAACCAGGTTCTGAAACGGAAACGTATGTTTGGACATTTGATCAATTCTCACAATGTACAGCAACTTGTGGTGGTGGAATGCAAACTCGAAATGTAAGCTGTGTTGGTCGAAAAACATTACTACCCGTTGATCGTGGTTTATGTGATGCAAATAATGAACCGTCTACTACACAAAAATGTGCTGAAGTACCATGTGAAGCTGAATGGGTACCATATCCATGGGGTCAATGTTCAGCACCATGTGGGGAAGGTGGTGTACAAACTAGACAAATATCATGTCAACAGATTCTTGCTAATGGTTTTTCGACAATTGTTGAAGAAAGTGAATGTGCAAAATTCCATCCAAAACCACCAGTTGAACAACAGTGTAATGAAGGACGAGTTTGTGGAAGTTGGCATACTGGTCACTGGAAACCGGTAATATTTGAAAGTTCTTCATTGAAAGAAATACTAATCTGTTTAATGATTTCAGTGTGATCATTTGTGTGGTGAAGGAAAGAAGACACGTGAAGTCAAGTGTTATTTGAAAGAAGATTCCAAAATTAAAATCTTGGATGATGCAGAATGTGAAGCTAGTGAACCGAAACCAGCATCCGAGGAGAAATGTAATATAAGACCTTGTGAAGGTGTTGATTGGGTTACAACAGCTTGGAGTGGAGTAAGCGTAAACTATACATTTCAATGATTTTCTTTTAATACTTCAATTCGTAGTGTGATAAATGTGGATTAACTAATGAAACAAGAAAAGTTCATTGTGCTACAGCTAAAGGTGAAATCTTTCCAGATGAATTATGTGATAAAGACCAGAAACCGGAAACTGTACGTGAATGCAAAGAAGTGAACAAATCTTGTGAATATCTATGGTATGCATCACAATGGAGTGAGGTAATTATTATCTTTCCTACTTGCTACTCAAAAAATTGTTGTTATTATAATGAATTAGTATTTGTTTAGTGTTCAGCAGAATGTGGTGAAGGTGTACAAACACGTACCATATTTTGTGGATTGACCAGTGAAAATGGTACCGTTACAAAAACGGAAGACGCTAAATGTGATCCATCGAAAAATTTCGAAACTATCAAAAATTGTACTGGAGAAATTGAAAAATGTCCAGGTGAATGGTTCGGAGGTCCATGGAGTGAATGTTCTAAACCATGTGGTGGTGGTCAAAAAAGTCGTCAAGTTGTCTGCTTGAAAAATTTAACAGTTGTCTCTCCATCTGAATGTAATGCTGAAACAATTATGTTTAAAACAGAAGACTGCAATAAAGATCCGTGCTCGGAAGATACAATTCTACCAACTGATGTTACAAAACCTGTTGATGAATCTGAACCAACTGACGTAACAGAACCATCAGAAGTTACAGAAGAATTAGCCACTGCATCTAGTGAATCAGATGAATACGAGATAGTACCGGACGATGAATGTGAAGATGGTGAATGGGTTGATGCTGAAGAATTAGAAGAAGAAGAAGAACCAACTGAGGCTATGGTAACTATACGAATTTTCATAAATAAAATTTTCGTTTACTAACTTTTAGAATTTAGGATCAATTAGGCTCAAGTACTGAACCAACTGGTACTGAAGAAACTAGTGAAACTAGTGAAACCGCATTCTCTCTTGATAATCTAATGTTGAGTGATTCCACATGGAGTGATTTAACAACAGAAACTGGATCTGGTGAAGAAGAATTAACAAGTCTTTCAAGCGTTTCAGGTGGTTCAACAGATTTCACTCAAAGTACATTAGAAGGTTCTGGAGATACGTCCAGTACTGGGTTTGAAACTGACACCACAATTGAATTAGAAACTGGCACAACGATAGAATCTGAAAGTTCATCAAGTCCGTCGAGTGAAATAACAGAAACGGCCACAGAAGTTTCTGGTAGCATGGAAACTTCTGGTAGCACAGAAATTTCTGGTAGTACTGAAAGCCCTGCTAATACTGAAAGCCCAGGTAGTACTGAAAGCCCTGGTAGTACTGAGAGCTTTGGTAGTACTGAAAGTTCTGGTAGCACTGAAACTTCTGGTATTGCTGAAACCGAGTCTTCTACAGAAATTAGTAGCAGTAGTAGTGAATCCTCCACTGAGTTTAGTTCGTCAAGTAGTGCCGTTTCTGAAATTAGTAGTGAAAGTTCTTCCGAAAGCAGTACTGATACAACGGAAGTGACAGAGTCTTCATCAATTTCATCGTCAACCGATTGGAGCTCATCGACTGAAACCTCTATTTCTACATCGGAAGTGACAGAGTCTTCATCAATTTCCTCGTCAACTGATTGGAGCTCATCGACTGAATCATCTTCTGAATTCACTACTGAGATTTCTGGTGGCACTACTATTAGTGACAGTACTGCAGAATCCGAAGAACCTCAAATACTAGAATCTGATCTTGGTTCATATAAAACTACACAAAAATCATCAGATACTACCGAAATCAGTTCATCGAGTGAATCAAGTGAATTCACTACAGGTTCTAGTATTAGTACAGAATCTACTACAGGTGGTAGCTCTATATCAACAGAAACTACAGAATCTTCAGCATCTTCTGAATCCTCACCGTCTTCTGAATTTTCAATGTCTTCACAATCGTCAACAGAAATTTCATCAGTTTCACCAGAAAGTACAACAGAATTTACAGGCAGCACAGAATCACCAGCTAGTACCGAATCAACCACCGAATATACAGGCAGCACAGAATCACCGGCTAGTACCGAATCAACTACCGAATATACAGGCAGCACTGAAACTACACTAACTGATATTTGGTCATCAACACAAGAAACTATATGTAAGTACTACTTTCCGTTATAAAGTTCCATTTCTTAATTAATCTTCTATTAGCTTCTGAAACATGGGAAACAACACCGATTACTGAGATCTTTGTAACGAAGAAACCGAAAATGTGTAAGAGACGAAAGATGAAAGATTGCAAAAAGACAACATATGGCTGTTGTTGGGATAATATTACACCAGCAGAAGGACCGTTCGATAAAGGCTGTCCGAATCCTGAAACTTGTAAAGAATCGAAATACGGTTGTTGTGAAGATGGTGTTTCACCGGCACTTGGCAAAAATTTCAAAGGTTGTCCGCCAACTTACTGCAATGAAACACTATTTGGTTGTTGTCCTGACAATAAAACAGCTTCTCAAGGCAATGATAACGAAGGCTGCCCACCACCACCACCTGCATGTCTTAAATCAAAATATGGATGCTGCAAAGATAATGTTACTGAAGCTAAAGGTCCTAAAAAGAAAGGCTGTGAAGAAGAAGAAAAACCAACAGAAAAACCATCAGCCGGAGACTGTCGCAATTCAACATACGGTTGTTGTCCTGATCAAAAGACTCCTGCTGAAGGTCCAAATTATCGTGGTTGTAAATTACCTTGTTCTGATAACCCGTATGGTTGTTGTCCTGATGGTGTTACACCAGCACATGGTTATACTGGCGAAGGATGTTGTTTGGTTACACCATTTGGTTGTTGTCCTGATAATATCCTGGCAGCTCGTGGACCGAATTTGGAAGGATGTGGTTGTCAATATTCTCCATATGGTTGTTGTCCCGATAATGAAACAGCTGCTCGAGGGTATAGTAATGAAGGCTGCGGTTGCCAATATACAGAACATGGTTGTTGTCCTGATAATTACACGCCAGCAGCTGGACCCGATTATCAAGGATGTCTATGCCATACATTCCAATTTGGATGTTGTCCTGATGGTGTAACAGTAGCTAAAGGACCTCATCAATTAGGTTGCGGTTGTAGGAATACAGAATTTGGTTGTTGTTCGGATGAAAGTACACCAGCTAAAGGTCCGAACTTTGAAGGTTGCGACTGTAGTTTCAGTAAATATGGTTGTTGTCCAGATGGTGTTACTGAAGCTAGTGGAGATAACTTTGAAGGATGTACAGATATACCGCCCAACTTACAAGGTACTATTTTAATGGCTATTCTAGATTCGTTTAATGTGAATTTTACGAACTTTTAGATAGCTGCTCGTTACCGAAAGAACGAGGTTCTTGTCGAAACTATACTGTTAAATGGTTCTTTGATATGGATTATGGAGGTTGTTCTAGATTTTGGTATGGTGGTTGTGATGGTAATGATAACCGTTTCCGGTCGAAAGAAGAATGTGAAGGAGTCTGTGTCAAACCAGAAGGACTCGGTACTATTCCTAACATTTACAATTATAAGTTTTTCTGAAATATTGTAGAATAATACATTTTAGAGAGGTGTAATTTGCCAAAGGTTGCCGGACCTTGTGAAGGGTACTATCCACAATGGTTTTATGATAAGGACCGAAAACATTGTGCCCAATTCGTGTACGGTGGTTGTCTCGGTAATAATAATCGATTTGAAACACGCGAAGAATGTATGTCTTTATGTGTTAGGGATGATTCTATTGGTAAGTAAAGGGACTATTTTAGAGATTAAATTAAAAGAAAGAATTACAGATGGATGTGAACAGAAGAAGGAAGAAGGGCAATGTCGTGGAAATTACCGTCGATGGTATTTCGATCAAGATAGCAAAGCGTGTCAACAGTTTGTTTATGGTGGATGTAAAGGCAACAATAACAATTTCCCAACGGAAGAAGCATGTAAACAGCAATGTGCCCAACCAGGACGTAAAAAAGGTAAAATACCTTTTCTTATTTTCTTTCTCTTAAAAAAAAAATGATAAACACTAATAATAGCATGGGGTGGAAGCTTTTTACTTCTTGTAATTAGAAATAGTATGTAGTAACTAACTGCTTGTATTAGATCACTGTTCTTTACCACGAGCACAAGGGAATTGCACGGAAAAACTACCAAGATGGTATTATGATATACCAGAAAGACGTTGTTTACCATTCTATTATTCGGGCTGTAATGGTAATAATAATAACTTCAATAGTAGAGAAGCATGCGAAACCGATTGTCCTCCTGAAATCGGTGAGTTAACTCTTCTCCCCTTTCTGATTCTCCTCTCTATAATGATTTTATTACAACAAATATTCACAAAAATATTATAAATGTTTAGAGAAAGATCTATGCCAACTACCAGCCGATACTGGGTCTTGCGGTAATTACAGTGAACGTTGGTATTATGATACAAGAGAGAGACTATGTCGACAATTCTATTATGGTGGTTGTGGTGGTAATGGTAACAATTTCCAAACAAGTCCAGAATGTGAGTCGAGATGTGCTCGAAAACCTGAGCCACCAGTAACTCAACGACCACCTGATGGTAGACCACAAGAACCTTTCAGTATTGGTAAATTTCGAGAATAGTAATGGTATTTTTTGAAATTAAAATGGGGGCAAAAATTTCAGATCAATGCTTTTTGCCAAGTGATCCTGGACCGTGTCGTGCTCTTAACGTCCGTTTCTATTACGATCGCAATGATGGTGTTTGTAAGAGTTTCTCGTATGGTGGCTGTCAGGGTAATCGTAACAATTTTGCTACAAAAGAAGAATGTCTACAGTACTGTGGATATGCTCAAGGTATTTTACCACAAATTTGTTTATTTTTATATTAATAGTTTTGTGTTAAAGAACCGTGTAACTTGCCACCGGTTGTTGGACCATGTGATAGTGAATATCTTCAATACTATTATGATCCCAGAACAGACACTTGCCAGACATTCAATTATGGTGGTTGTGAAGGTAATTATAATCGTTTCCCTGATCAAGCTGCATGTGAACAGAGATGCAGACGAGGACCACCGGTGGAACCACAAACTCCAGCACCACCACCTGAACAACCTGAACCTAGTGAATATGCTATGTGTTATGAACCAGCTGATCCTGGTAATTGTACTGAAAGTTATTCGGTTTTCTTCTACGATATTACAAGACGTGCTTGTATACCATTCTCTTATACGGGCTGTGGTGGTAATGCAAACCGGTATAATAGTGAGGAACAATGCGAACGACAATGTGGACAATTTAGAGGACAAGATGTTTGTAATATGCCACAAGAGACTGGACCATGTCAAACGTATACGATAAAATATTATTATGATAAGAATTTAGGTCGTTGTGAACGATTCTATTTTGGTGGTTGTGGTGGTAATGGCAATCGTTTCAGTTCAAATGAAGAATGTGAATCAATTTGTTTTACACATCAAGAGACAAGACCGAATGATACTAGTGCTGGTAAGATAATAATTATTGGATGATTCTAATTAAGAGATATTTTCTTTGTTACTAACATTTTGACTTTAGTCATCTGTCGATTACCGGCTGATAAAGGCACCTGTGAAGACGGTTATCATAAACGATGGTATTTCGATTATGAACGTGGTGAATGTATTGCTTTTATATATACTGGTTGTGGTGGCAATTTTAATAATTTCAATTCTTTCCAATCTTGTATTGATTATTGTAGAGATTACTTAACTGTAACACAACCTCGTAAGTTTTTTTTTAGAAGAAAACAAAAATTGCACAAATTTCACAATCAATGCATCATCACATCATCACAAAACATTGTTGTCTCCGTTTAATTTTCGCTTTTTCTTGAATCAATTCTAATATTTCAGCTCCAGCTGTAGGTGGTGAAGACCAACGGTGCCAAAGTCATTTCGATGAATGCGCTACTATACGTTGTCCGTACGGTATTGAAGCTTATATTGATGAAGATGGGTGTAATCGATGCCAATGCCATAATCCTTGCACCAATGTTAACTGTCCACCTGAAACACAGTGTGCCATCGATTTGAACCGTAATCGAACTTCAGCAGAAGATCCAAACTTTATTGCTGTTTGCAGAGAAGGTAATTCAGTGAAATGCAAAATTAAGGAATTTTTCTAAAATCATAATTTTGTTTGATTAGTGAATAAGGAAGGCGAATGTCCGCTTTTACAACCAGTCGAGACTGATTGTGATCCTGAATGTAGAAATGATGCCGATTGCCCGTTAACATTGAAATGTTGTGTTGCTGGATGTCGTCGTGTTTGTGTAGAATCAGTTCGGGAACCATTTGCAGTTCCTGCAGAATTAGTTACACAAGGACTACCTGCTTATACTGAATCACCATGTAAGGCTATTTATCTCTCTGGAATTCTGATTGAATTTTGATCAATTTTAGATCAACCACCACGAATTGATGTTGAAACTTATGAACCGGAAGTGAGAGCTCTTATTGGTGATCAAGCCACTTTACGGTGTGCAATAACTGGTAATCCTACGCCGAGGATCACTTGGAAAAAAGAAGATTTAATTGTAAGTTACTTAAATATTGATCTAAAGTGAGCCTCAAAAATGTTGTCTTTAAATACTAGATTGATGGTACACAAGCTAAATATAGGATTAAATTGGACCAATCACTACAAATTATTACCCTGCATAAAACTGATGCTGGAATTTATCTCTGTACAGCTGATAATACTATTGGTGAACCAGTTACGAATGAAATCAAATTAGAAGTGTTGGGTAAGAGTTTTATCGAATCTAAAAACAAAACATATTCTAATACTGTAGACTGTAGATTAACTGGTGTTTGTTGAATGTGTAGTTGTTGTTTACTAATTTCTCTTTTTAATTAACATATAATAGATTCTGATCCACGTCCTGCTACAATTCTGGAAGAAGAAGAACCTAATGTTCTTGTATCATTGAATGCACCGGCACAATTAAATTGTGCCGTTTTGGGTTATCCATTCCCTGCAGTAACATGGTGGAAGGACGATAGTCTAATCCCATTAAAAACTAGTCAATTTGAAGTCCGTAAAGACTATTCGTTATTAATACATTCAGTAAAATTATCAAATTTGGGTATTTACACATGTCAAGCGTACAATGGTGTTGGGAAAGCTGCTAGTTGGTCAGTTTTCGTCAAAGCTAAAGGACCTTATTACAGTACAAATCCTAATGATGAAAAATATATGAAATATATTGTTAATCCACCGGATTATCCTGCTACCCAATCACCACCACCACTAATATACACACAATATCCTAATAGACCACCAGTGCATGTACCACCATCACCACCACCACAACCACCACCAGATAACGAAATTCGACCACAATTTCCGGCAACTGTACCTCCGCCATATGTGGACAGGCCTGGAATATACCCGGGTATAAAATTGAACAAATTGCATGCTTTGTATTTTGCTATTGTGTACCAACAATTGTACATATTTCGCTTTTTTTTTGTGACCATTCGAGACCATAATTTGAGCTTGTTTTAATTTGATGTTTTTTTTCTATAAAACAGTTCCAGTTCGTACAAATATAACTTTGGAGAATCCACGATTCCCGGTTGGTGGTGATGTTATAATACCATGTCATGTTGATGGTTATCCATTACCACAAGTTCAATGGTACAAAGATGGCATACCAGTGAATCCATCAAGTCGTGTTCATATTTCTGATTCGTATACATTGCGGATTCAACAAGCAACAAAAGCTGATTCGGGTATTTATCAATGTGAAGCAAGAAATCCATATTCACAGTCTTCCAGTACCACCACAATTCTTGTTGAAGGTAGAGAATTGATGAGATTGATTATCTTTAATTATTATTACATTGTTTTTGTCTGTTCCAGGAATGTATATAGATCCGAACTGTAAAGATAACAGATTCTTTGCAAACTGTGATTTGATAGTAAAAGGCAAATATTGTACACATACCTATTATGCGAAATTCTGTTGTCGATCCTGTACAGAAGCGGGATTGTTACCAGTTGATGGAAAATATTCGTATACTAACGACAGACAATCGGCACTCAGCAATAATTTAGTATAAATATTGTACTTATTTTAATTACTAGTCTTGTTTTTTTTTTAAGTTAATCGTTACTTAAGTAACGAAAAATGCATGCTTTTTATATTTACAATTTCCCCCCAATTTTATCTTTAGTCTTCTCTATCTATTTTATTTCTCCTCTAATTTTCAAGTTTTTTTAGTTTAATTGTAAACAATTGTAGATATGTTTCTCGTAGATTGTCGAGTGCAATTCATGTAATTCTTTTATGTGTACATAAATTCATTTTTTTTTTAAATGTAAAAAATGTGTTCATTAAATTGTAAAATTTCGCCTGGAAAGAACAAAAACGGTTTAAAAGAAAAACAATTTTTGTAATACTATCATCCATTTTATTAAAACCCAAGATTTATACAGCTTGTTACGTACTAAAACATGAATATGAAAAGAACACAAGCAAAAAAATAATAATAATAATAAGACAGAATAAGAAACAAATAATAATAATAATAATTAAGTGATCACTTAAAAATATTTACAGTAAGATAACAATACCGTGGTCAGCTGGTCTCAGACCAACGCAGAAGAGCGCGCATCAGAGTTTATAGACTTATTTTATTATTAATTATTAATATTATCGTTATTATTATAATAATTATAAGAAAATAGGGCTCTACAAAAGCATTTTTATCTCCGGACATACAGAGACAGATAGAGAGAGAATTATGTGTGTGTTGTGACTCCAACAATAACGTTGAACAACTAACCGCACGCAATAATATAACAACAGATTTTTTTTTAAAAAAAAAAGGACGAAACAAAATTTTTATTTTTAAAATACAATGAACTGGCTCGTGCTGCCTACACAGTGAAACTGCTACCCGCCCAATTATTTATTTATCATTTAATTAATGATTATTATTAGTTTTAAACTATATATTATATACAACCAAACTGGAAATGAATATGAGTCAAAAAACGTTTATAATTCGTGATATTAATAGTAATAATAGTAATAGTAGTAGTAGTACTTCTTTTTTTTTTTTACTTTAGTCATGTGTATTGAGCACGACTGGTAGTTAATTATTTTATTTTTTTTTTTGAAATCTTGTATGACACATAACACGATATAATAACAACACCGTTACAATCTAGCTAAACCTAAGTGGTTGAAAGCCTAAATAATACTACACAATTTTCATCATGCCATCGGCCAAAGAAAAAACTAAACATTTTGATGAATAACAGAGTCTTCTAATACAGTGTCAAGCAACAACTAACAGGCCATCAGCTGTACTTAAACGATTCTGTTATACATTTTGTGATCACCAACTATAGAAATAATCGCTCTCCACATCACAAAAAAAAATATATATAGAAAGAAAGAAATGAAAATAAAACAGTCCATCATACACTAAGGCAACTGTTTTCAACTTGGAATGTATGAAAACACTAGCGTCTATACCGCTATTCAATTTGAAGACAGAAACAACCATCCCCAATTTGCGTTTGTTGTTATTGGTTTTTGGTTTGTTTGTTTTTTTTTTTTGAACCCGAGACCGTGGCTGACCCATTCTTGCTTCTCACACAACAAATCCAATTTTAACGCATAATGTTTTAAATATTTATCTCTACGAGGTGCGAGGATTGTTACTCTACCTTGGATTTTTTTTTGTCTAAATCCAGGTCGAGAACGATCCTCGCCAGATCCTCCAAGTTATGGCACTGCATAAGCATGCAGCAATGTTTCATGTATATATTTGTGTTTAATACTAGAGAGTTAGCAACAGGAGGTTTCTTATATTTTTTTTTCTTTCAATTATTTTACTATTTTAAATTTATTTTGTACAACCAGAGAATCGATGGGGAATGACGCCGTTTCATTGATTTATTACCGGTTATTTTTTTGTTGTTGTTGTTTTGTTTTTAAATGATGAAAGACGAAGTCGTTCCTATCGACGACAGATAAAATGAATATATGTGTTGTATGCTGTGAAATATGTGACCTGCGGCAGCAGACGCAGTGCCACTGGGTGGCAGTACGCAAAACATAATTATACGTTTAATAATATGTTTCTTGTTCGAGCCAACCTCCTGGATTACGACGTAAATAGAATCGTCTAGTTTCATCATAAATGAAGATTGCGAGCGAAAATGGAACAGCTGGCAACCACCAGACAAGTCTAAAAATAACAAATAATAAAAAAATGTATCAATATATTCAACAGATAATAATATAAAGAAAATGACTTACTTGAGTGGGAACATTCGCAATCCTTTATCCATACCAGGTGTATAGGAGAGGAAGGCAGCCAATGCTGTTTCAAATATTAAACCAAAATTAAGAGCCCAATTACGCATACCTTGGTGGACGATTGAATTACGGCGTGTTTTACAAATGATCAAATCAGCCCATTGTACCACGACAATTGATACAAAGAAAGCAGTATGGCATGTATATTCCAAAGTTTTTCTATCGCGATACGTCTATAAACACAATTACATTAATAATACAAAAAATATTGAAAAACCAAAAACAAATTACCCATTCTTGTCCATACGAGTCGAGTAAATCATTAACAGCCTTTGAATCCCATTGTTTTCTTATACCAAATAGATCAAGTGGACGAAAACCATTCTCAGCCATTATAACGAAATAGACAAAGAAACCAGCCGCAGCTTGTATCATTCCAATCTGACCATAAGCCATTGAAATCAACCTAAAGTTGTATTAAAACAAGATGTTTTTATTGAATTTCTATACGAAACGTAAAATAAACATTCAACATAATAATTCTGAAACAACAACTCAATAATTTTTGATAAAACTTGTACACTTGAGTGCATATAAAAGCAGCCTGTGTAAATCGGGCTGCCGAGGGCGGTCTTCACAAGACAACTTAAGCTTCACAAGTCTATCTTTCCACCTTACTACTCTAAAGAGAGAAAAAGCCTGACTCATACGAACGAAAATACTAGTATTTCTTACCCAAGAAACGTTCTCTTTTATATGCACTCAAGTGTACAAATAGACTAGTAATAATTGTTTCAAAATAATTATATTATAACATCAAAAAAAAATTACAACCCACCACATAAATACTTACGAGAAGCACACATATCCACGTATACATGCGGTTACATTGATTGCAATACAGTTAAGATATTATAATTCAGCATGCAATATTTACATTGATTGTTTTATGAGTTAGTTATTTTTTACCACAATGTGAACTGTTTTCTGTGTTACACCGCTTTTATATCTAATAATACTTAATATTTAAACAATTTTTGCTTCAAATTATTATCATTTAGGAGAAAAAAGCGATGCACCACCATACTGTAAGCGTTACTTCTGCTTAATAATACAAAGGAAATCAAAAGGATTGGTCCTAGGGATCATTATTGTCATTATTATTATCATCATCATCATTATTATTAATTAACGTATGATTCTTTGAATTTAATTAATTGAATTACTTACATGATTTACACAGCTTTAAATGAGTTTATATAATAAAATGGAAAAGTAGAAAATTAAATATTGCTCATAACTCATAACTTAAAAGATCCATCACTTATACGACAGTAATTGAAAGTAATGTTCTTTCAAGATAGAAAAAAGCTGCTGGAAGAACTTTATGTGCAACAAAAAAGCTATTTTTTATCAATATATTATATATTTTTTTATAAACTATCTTGTAATTCTATTAATTATAAAATTATAGAAAATATCCGTCATGAAATAACTACAAGAGAGATTCATTAAAAAGGAAACAAAATAATAGATTTTAGTTCTCCAAAGAAGCATACCAAAAATTAGGAAAGATATAATAGGTCTATAATTAAGACAGTAGTATTGCATGCAAATTACGTGTTTAAAAAATTCTAATTTAAAAAGAGAAAATTATAAAGGAAATAAATATAATTTTTTTACTATGTTGAAGGCAGATTTACTTCTGTGTATAAGACACAGCTAATAATAAAGGAAAAGAAAAATATATATAGAGAGAAAAGAAAACAAAAATTGACTAAATTTGTGCTTATTCTACAATGCTCTACGCACACGACACAAACTATACCTCGGCAAAAATGTATCAAATATTCAAAAAAACACAAAAAGAATTTAATAGAAGAAGGGATCTGGCTATAATAGAATTAATAAAAAGTAGAACTACTGTGTAGGTGCTTTTTTTGAAAAATAAAATAAAAATATGTTTGAAAATGGCGGATAATCAATAGCAAGTCCCTGTTTTTTTTTTTTTGTAAAATGCGTGAATGAGTCTGCCTGCAACTCAAAATAAGAAAAAACTAAATAATAATAAAATTTGGTGAACGTAAATCACACGGGTGACAATTTTAAGATTCAAAAACCAAAAACAGAACGGAAATGTGAAGTAACAAGAAATCGAATTGGATTTGTGTAAATTGAGTGCTTTGTATAATTGCCGGAAAAATGTAAGTCCCAATGTTCTATCGTTAGGACTTAGCGATAGGGTAGTGTCAACACTCTGAGGGCTTCTTCAGGGCCGCCAAATAAACTCGACCTTCCATCGAAGACTCTTATTTAGAATTCATTTTACCAACGTTGGAACTTATATTTTTGTGGCTACTATATAATAGAGAGTACAGGCAGAAAAATTGGTTGACGACAAAGATTCCAATCAAACCAAAATAATAATAATAATTAAAAAAACACAACATAATCGGGTTGTTTTGTTGTTATTATTGTTGTTGTTGTAGTGCCGAGGTTGTAGTTGTGGGGGTGCTATACCCGCGATGATGGCACGACAGCGCTCAGCGACCCACCTGCGATTAACCAGGTTGTCCCTATAGGGGTCGCGCGGCTGACGTTTCATTATGTCGGACTCCGGGGCTTCATAAGCCAGAGAAATAGCAGGCACCTATATAGTGGCCGGCGCAACATACATGGTTAGTAAGTGAGAAATTACATGCAGAAGTTTGTTTGTTGTTGTTGTTTTTTTTCTTTAGTAAACCTGTCTCGATATAGTGTGTATAGAAAAAATGGGTTAAAAGGAGCATACTTTTGTGTTGTGATTGTTGAAGAAAAGGAATATATGGGCGTAGCTGATAAGCAAGGGTGCCAGAATGAATGATGAAGTGCAAACTTACCTCTCAACTACTAAATACAAGCAAAATTTCAAATCTAGACCCCCTGACATAATCAAAAGTTGTCCAACCATTTTCAGTTATCTTTTGATTATGTGAACGTCTTTTCTTTTCTTTTTTTGCTTTTTGAATGAAGAAGCGACAAGCAAAATAAACAAAAATGATTCTCTAATAATTCTTTTTTTTTGTGGGTGGAATTCAGGTGAAGATCGGGGTGTTGTGGCTAAGCAGAAGTTCGCGTACGCATGGCATACGATTTCTAATCCGGCTACATCATCATCAACAAATATAGCCGTTCACTTTTTTTTTGTTCTAAATCAACAGCAAATAACGGTCCATCATATACAACAATCTCTTTCTTATCATAATGATAATAATAGATAATAAAAAATATGTATAATGTTTGTTTGAAGAAGAGGAGAACACGAGACATTCCCATTACCTTTCGTTGACGAGTTTATCACTGAAAGGGTTTCTAGGACGACGCTTCATTATATCAGATTCTGCCTCCTCGTATGCCAGGGATATGGCGGGGACCTGAGCTCGGCCAAACAAATACACGTCAAAACAAAAAAAAAAAATGAAAAACAAATGTATGAAGGAATTTTTGAACGGGAGTGAAAACTAAAACAATATTAATTGATGTAGGAAATGGGATGATGATGAATACAGATTGGGGAAAGAAACACACTTACATGCCAGCACCGCTTCTTGACTTGCCTAAGTCTCTTTCTGTCTCTTACACTAAAAACGTTAACATCACACAGATGTGCCCTTATGGTACCGATATGATAGAAATCAATGATAAAGTGACAATTCTTTTACTTAAGTAAGTAAGTAAAAGGAAAATGCTTTTAAACTAAAAGTGTTGCCACTAACTGAGCTAAGGACAAAACGAAACAAAAAAAAATACAAGACAATACAACAAGTACTTGCACATCTGGTCTATTATAAGAATTAAGAGAATAAATTAAAATAAATATCTAAAAGACTAAGGGGTCGAGTCAGCTGTGCCAAGCAAGGCATCTACGCAAATTGCGTGAAATAATGGAAAAGGAATATTGTGTGTACATATGTGTTATTTTGTTCCTTAAAAATAACATTATTTTAAAAATAATTAGCAAAAATTTTAGATATCATAAATATCTCTATAGGTATTTATGATATCTTTTCTTTTTCACCGTCACCAATTAGTAAAGACAAACCACATTTGTTAGATAACACTATTATACATAAATTCTAATAATTTTGTTATTCTTTACTATTATTTACTGATTAATCATTTCCATGCTATTATTATTATTATTATTATGACGACCAGGCATCAGTATTAATTATTTGAATTAAATAAATATCCAATATAATCGAAAATCTGTACATAAATTAGTTGTAATTGTTAATTTCCAAAAAAAAAAAACCACCCGAACCAAAAACAAAAACAAAGCCCAAAAAACGACCACATTGTTAATAGAAAAACATAAAAAAAACTAAAACAAATCAACAAATAATTTAATAAAAAATAAATAAACTGCACCTAGCATTGACTAGTTTATCATTGAAAGGATCTCGAGGTGGTCTTTTCATAATATCAGCTTCTGCTTCCTCATAAGCCAAAGAAATTGCCGGTACCTAAAGATTTTAATTAATAAAAAAAAAGAAATAAAAATAAAATAATAAAAAATTATACAAAATGTGGTTAACTTTTATTTTAGCCTTTTTTGTTTGTTTGTTTTTTTCTTTTTAAATCGTATCGTATTTAATTTTTTTTGCGTTTCAAAGGAACGACAACAGGAGTCTGTATAAAATAAAGACAACAATATCCAAAAAAATTGAGAAATCTAATTACTCAATTTTCTGGTACTGTTAAACTAAGCTGAAGTGTAGAGAAAAAAAAAGATGAAAATAGTAATGAAAAGCCTACAAAAAGGCTGAAAAAAAATCAAAGATAATGCCGAAATCTTAGCTGAAATACAGCACCACGTACCTTTTATTATTCATTTCATTTACTGTCATCACTCCATTATTATTATCAAATAACGATCAAATCAACTACTATAGGAATATAAAATTACTGAATCTTCTATCTACTTTGATAAATAGAAATGTATAAAATAAAAGTGTTTATATGGAAAATTATCCGAGCCTACTTAAAATAGTGCAAATGTTCTCATAAAGTACTTGAAAAATATTCTTAAAAATCAATAGAAAATAATAATAAAACAAATAGGAAAAAGTTTAACATGCTATTATATAAGATATTTTGCACCGTTCATATGATCGTTTAGATTCTTATGTATACCTTTCATTAACTAATTTATCAGCGAATGGATTACGTGGTCGTCGTTTCATAATGTCGGATTCAGCTTTTTCATAAGCCAGTGATATAGCCGGTACCTTTTGCATTCACAAAACAAATCAAACAATTAACTACTACTGAGACTGATGCCTTAAAAATTTTCACCAATTTTTTTTATTTTTTATTTTTTGAAAGAATAACCGAATATATTTTGTTTTCTGTTTGTTCATTTATAAATTTTTTTTTAATAATTTATGTATTTCGTAAAATTTCAATAATAGATAAATATTGGTGTTATTTATTAACTTACCATGTCAGTTCCAAGATCGATGCATAAAATTGTGACAGTACCAAGAGGTAGAGGAATATCGCATAATATAAATGCCAAGAAAGGAGAAATTTCTGGAATATTTGAGGTCAAGGTATATGCAATGGATTTCTTTAAATTATCAAAGATTAAACGTCCCTCTTCTACACCAGTAACAATTGATGCAAAATTATCATCCAATAAAATCATATCAGCAGCCTGTTTCGATACATCCGAACCAGCTATACCCATAGCAACACCAATATCGGCTTTTTTCAAAGCTGGAGAATCATTCACACCATCACCTGAAATTAGCAAATTAATTATTAAACATTTTTTTGTTCTTAATTATTTTAATTAAAATTATAAACATTACCAGTTACAGCGACAATAGCACCCATACGTTGACAACCTTCCACAATAATTAGTTTTTGTTGTGGAGAAGTTCTCGCGAATACAATCTCAGTGTGGTATCTCAAGATTTCATCTAATTGATCTGATGATAAATCTCTAAGATCTGAACCATGGACAACAGCAGCTTTAGCTTCTCTTGGATTCACTTCAGATACAGGTATATTAAGACGTTGTGCAATATCTTCAACAGTTTCATTGCCTTCAGATATAATACCAACAGATTTTGCAATTGCTTTAGCTGTTATCGGATGATCACCAGTTACCATAATAACTTTAATACCAGCACTACGACATTTAGCAACAGCATCTGGGACAGCAGCACGTGGTGGATCTATCATTGACATTAAGCCGACAAATCGAAGACCATCCAATGGGAAATTGGCATCATCAGAATTGAATTTGTAACCTTTTACATAGAAAATATTACAAATTTTAATTTCAAGTTATTTGAAGTTAATTACAAAAATCTTACCGATTGGAAATTTATCAGTCGGTAGCATAAAATCGCAAAATCCTAGAACACGTTCTCCTAATCCGCCCAACTCTAAATAGGCATTATTGAATGCTTCCTTCATTTCTTCATCCAAAACTTTCTCTTTACCACAAATAAATATTGTACTACAACGTTCTAATATACGTTCTGGTGCACCTTTCATCACTAATATATATCGTGGATCACTAGGATCTTCATTTTCATGTACAGATACTTGATATTTATTTGTTGAATTAAATGGTATTTCGCAGACTTTCTTATTTTTACGTCTAATTGACATAACATCACCCAATGCTAATTCCATACATTTTAATAGAGCCGCTTCAGATGCATCACCATTAACTTCACGTTTCAATATTGGTACATTCTCTTGGGCTGTTTTGAATTCAGCCCGATTACATAATGTAGCAATACGTGATAATGCTTTAAAACCAGGACTTGTACGATCATATTGTACACCGGATTGATCTTCAGTTGTATCAGCTTCAATAATTTGATTATCAAACCACATATGTGCAACAGTCATACGGTTTTGTGTTAATGTTCCTGTTTTGTCTGAGCAAATTGTACTTGTTGAACCTAATGTTTCAACAGCTTCCAAATTTTTAACTAAACAATTCTTTGATGCCATACGTTTAGCTGTTAATGTTAAACATACAGTTACAGTAGCAAGTAAACCTTCTGGTACATTAGCAACAATAATTCCAATTAAAAAGATAACAGCATCTAACCAATGATAACCCAATATAAAAGCAATAACAAAGAATGTAACACCTAAGAATACGGCAACACCAGTAATCAAATGAATGAAATGATGAATTTCTTTAGCAATAGGTGTTTCACCAGTATCTAAGCCTGATGCTAAACCGGCTATACGACCCATTACAGTATTGTCACCACAACTAATCACAACACCTTTGGCAGTGCCTTCGACGGCGTTGGTTGAGAAAAACGCCAAATTTTTCGTCTCTAATGGATTCTCATGGGTAAATTCAGGACTGCGACTTTGTGGTTCTGATTCACCAGTCAATGATGAATTATCAACTTTAAAACCACGCGATTCAATTATACGTATATCAGCTGGTATACGATCACCAAATTTCACTTCAACAACATCACCTAATACCAGATCTTCAGCACGTAATGTTAATTTTTCACCTTCCCTAAGTACTGTAGCAAATTGAGGGACCATATTCTTGAATGATTCCATAATCTTCGAACTTTTACTTTCTTGATAATATGAAAATATACCTTTAAAAAAAAACAAAACACGAAAACAACAATTTGTATTAATTTATTTGACGGAGGAGAAAAAATAAATTAATTAATTCTACCTGTAACGATAACAACGGCAGCTAAGACGATGCCAAGATAAAGATTATCATCGGAGGGCTCCTCAACAGTACTAGCCAGAATTGAATAGGCAATGAAACAGAGGATAGCACCGATCCATAATAAGAGAGCAAAACCCCCAAATAAATTTTTGCAAAATTTCACCCATTCGGGTGTTGTTTTAGGGGGTGTAAGTGCATTGGGTCCGTCCCGTTCCAAATTCTCCTTCGCTTTCGCATGACTGAGGCCCTATACCAAATTAAGACAAAAATTTCATTATTTGAAAAAAAAATCAAATATAAATAAATCAATCAACATACATTTTCTGGATGTGTTTGGAATCTTTGATATAATTCTTCTGGTGAAATCTTATGATAGTCGATATCTAATTCTTGTTTTAAATCGTCCAAATCATCAGCCTTTCTTTGTTTCTTTGTTGGATTTTTCCTTCGTGACTAAACACAAAAATTCAGTTAATAGAGAATTTTTGAAATTTTCTTCGAGATAACAACAATCAAAATTTTACATAAAAAATACCGCCAAGTTAATCACCAATAAGACTTATCTACAGTATATACAGCTTAATATTGAGTTGAAAATATTTAATTTAGTTTTATAAAATGATGATAAAACCCCCACAAATAAACCTACTATTCATGCAGTATTACAAAATTATTTTCTTGTGGCAAAAAGAAAAGACCCGATCCTAATGAGATTAAAACCCGATATTATAATTAGAAGATTTCTGGATTTTTCTAGAATCAGTCAATTTTAACTGCAGCAAAACAGAAATAACCAAAAAAATAATAAATGTATGTTTAAATGATTAGAATGTACATGAAATGACGTCAAAAGGAAATAGTCGTGTATTTATCTAGAAAAAGATTAGATTTCTTCCCTTTAATTTCTTCCACAATATAATTATAAGCTGAAATAAAAACCTCAATTCAAATTCTCTCCACTTAACATATTTTCTATTATGAGAACCTTTTATTATTAAATCAACAACAATTAATAATAAAATAAATAAATTATTAGACACCCAAAAAAAAATATGTGATGCACTAAAGGTTTTTACAGCATTGTTGATAAGATAATTAAGCTAAAATAATATTACTAATAACTGGAATTATACAAGATAATAAAAAAATAATAATTATGTGTATACGTGTATTATTTATAAAGCATAGAGATTTTGGTGTTAGAATAGAATTACAATCTACAGAAATTGTGATGAGATAATAAGAAGTGCAATAAGAAGAAGAGAGACCTCCATAACCACCCATTGAAAAGTTCAATGGTAATTGAGAGAAAAAAAAATACCTTTGCTCTACCATCAGCTGTTTTGTTGTCATCATAATTGGACGGAACAGTAGCCACACGATACGAATCAGAGCGACCGTGCTGTAAAATAATACTAACTAAAAATATTTGGCCCCAAAAAACTTACCACACTTTCAGCTTCTGTTTCGTTTAAAAGAAACAAAAAACCCTCAAAAAAACCTGAGACATATCCTTTTTGATTAAAAATAGATCATTTAAAAATTTATTGTCAATAATAATTATATAATAATAATTTATGAAGGACAAACACACAGTTAAAGAGTGTAATGTGCCAGCTTATCGCATCAGAGGCTTAAAAATATGTCTCAATTTTTTTTTTTTTGAAAGACAACTACATACTGTCTTAAAAAACACAACACATGTAACAATTCTCAATTGATAACAACAATAATTCCTGATAAAATCTAGAGAACTAGTTACATATTTCTGGTGTTGATTTGTAAAACATGCACTCATCAAAGACAACCAAAAAATTCTCACACATGTAGTGCCAAAATTATAAATAAAATTTTCCATTTATTTTTAAAATTTTCTATATACATTCCACCTTACCTTCAATCTTTATTGTTATTATTATTATTATTATTATTAAATATTGTATTAAACATTTTATCTTTTTTCAACGAATCAATTTGCGCAATTCATACTTAAGTAATATTGTCGTATTATTTGTATTAAGAGACAATTTTACAAGGCTATCAACAAAGAGACTTTATGAACAAAATTGATACCATTGCCTTTACAATAAACTGATTGAATAAATACTTCCTACTGGATTAAAAGGAAGTAAATCTATCATAAATAGTAATAATGATGATGATGATGATGATAAGCATAATGATCAAGAAAACACACGTG
>JAZBHA010000341.1:53740-74535 GCA_037464855.1 Iselma pallidipennis | reverse complement strand
TGGCTACATTTTCAGGTGAATTGGCTGCATATAATTACAACAAAGTAAATAAATAAATAAATAATTTTCAACTGATTTTAATGAAGATCTCACCTAGATTACTAATGGACTTAAATACCGGAATACAGACAATAACAGCAAGACCATAGTATCTCCAGATCCATTGATTTTTAAAATAGTATTTCCATGGAAATTGGGCAACTTTAGCACTAAATGTATAAGGGAATTTCATCGGTCTTGATAGTTTTTTTGCAGCGTCTGCCATACTGGAGATTTTGATCTAGAAAAATCAATTTTCTTATAAATATATGTAGATGAAAAAGTGAGGTTATGGCAATTTGCAATTACAGCAATTATTTACTTATTTATTAATTTTTTGTAGTAAATTATCGAAGATTAAGTTAGAATCATAGGTATATTCGACAAAAAATCAATAATTTCGATAAAATTCCTGAAATAATTGCTGCAAGAGTAGGTTTATGTAATCATTTGACATTGACAAATCTTGAAATTTTCACAAAGTATTACATATTATTAGAAATGTAAATTATAGCACATTTGAAGGGTTAAATAATTTGTAATAAAAAAAAAGCATTTCCAATGAAATTAATTACATGAAAGATTAGAAAATAAATAAAAACTAGAAATTTCTCACCTAACCACTTCTGACAACTTTTCCGGATCGTGCTGCGACTACAGCGCCACGGAAATTTATTTAACTTATTGACGTTTGTAAATTTACTTTACGTTTATGTAACAACGGCAGTCGCAGTCATTATTAATTAACCGAAATAAATTGGATAACAGTTTCTTGTAGGTTTTTAAACCAAGACCTAAATATACGAATTGTTCAAATTTCCCACTAATTTTGGAAGCGCCATCTTATTACAACTAGTGGAACTAAAAGCTCTATTGGTACGCCTGATACTGATAGCGCCACATTTCCACAATCTCTGTTATAAAGTTATAAGTTTATGCTCCCCCGGTGGGAAGATGGAGCTGTTACCACCAGATTATTGAATTTAGGCAACCAATAAAACAAATAATCGGGTATTTGTAGCCCAAAACAAAATTATAAACCCTTTCCCGCCAATTTTTTTAAACGTAACCTAAAAAACTATGTAAAGATGTTTTGGTTAATTTTTCAACAAATTATTAAATTATTTGTGAATTTTTTTAAATGTTGTAACGTATTTAGTGATCTGTTTTCCAGTAATTATGGGGAGAGACCGGAATGGATCGCTTTCCAAAGGGGTAAGTCGAAAAAACATCAATAATTTTTAGCCTATGTTTTAACGTCTACTAACAATATTAAAGATCTATAAACAGGGTCATAGCTTGGGGGAGTAATGCTAGCTAACCCACCCCTAGAAAATATTACGCTACCCCTGCCAAAATTACAATTTACAAGTGTATACGTGAGAAGTTATGTTTATGTTTATGTTTTGTTATAAACTTTGCGGTACCACCCCTGAAACAGCCCTTCAGCTACGACCATTCTACAGCCCTTACAAAATGCCATTAACAAATTTATATTAGAAAAACATGCAGTATTTAGACCCTCTACCTACTAATGTAGGACCTAAGTTTAATTTTTGTTAAAAAAAAAACGGTATAACTCCAGGAGTGGACCGCACTTTTGAGGACCTGGAACTAAAAGCAGTTTAGGCGCCCTATCAAAAAAAGCTACAAATGTAGGTATCAGTGTCGGATCTAGGCATTTGGGGGCCCTGAAACTTATTTTCTTTGAGGGGCCTTGAAGCTTGTGTTTTGTAAGGGGCCCCTCTATAATCTAGACCTTAATCAATTCGATCAATTTGTTTAATTTTTTTAACCATTGTTCTACCAATATCACTGATACGTGAGCTAATACATCGTCTGCATCCTTGGTTGACTCCTGCCAAGAATGCTCTTCCCTTTACTTATTATTTCTAAATTAGACTGTATTATAATCATACGCCAAGAGTCCCCGAGGTCGGGGATCCGCCCCTGGTAGCCCCTGGTAGCTACTAATAACGATAAAAGACTCGTTATAGAATACGATCTTCGGGCCTGTGCCTTGAGGGAGCCTGGAGCTCCAGCTCCATTAGCATCAATTACTATTCCCTCCCAGTGATAACAGGTTTCCAAAAATTTTCGATTTCACGTAATCAAAAAACATGTCTTACATGTAGTTTAGTGCTTTTTAAAAGTCATTTATTGAAAATCAATAACAATGATCTTATCAGTTGTTGGCCTTTAATTAGTTTCTTCAAAATGTATTTATAATAAACACATGTGGAAAGTTTGTGAAAAATATAAATAGGATGAAGCAATTCTTAAGCAAGTTTCATTGAAGTTATTTGTTCTATACTAGAGTTTCTTTAACAAAATAAATTAGGAAAGAATTTTTTTTTATTGTATGGAATCCTATAAATAACTGATAAACTTTCAACCCTGGAGCACGTCATTTGATTATCATTTCACTAACTTTAGTATTATTATCATTATTACTCAATAGTCTTTTTAGTCTTTCCTTTCATCGATTTTGTAACAATTCGTTAAACTAATACTGTATTTTCGGTTGTTATTTCTAGAGTGTTTGTGGAGAAAAATGTCTAATGTACGTGGCCACGTATTATCGGGTACAGCAATTGCTAAGTAAATTCTTTAAATTATCTAATTATTTTATTGTTTAATTAAACTATAAACACACATTTTTTAGAGAAATTCGTGATCAATTAGCTAGAGATGTTGCTAAAATTAAAGAAAAACTACCAACCTTTCAACCGGGTTTAGCTATTGTTCAAGTCGGTGGTAGGGAAGATTCTAATGTTTATATTCGTATGAAAATTAAGGCAGCTAGTGAAATTGGTATCAATGCACAACATGTACAATTACCAAAATCAACAACAGAATATGAAGTAATTTTGATTTTATTTTTGCTAATTATTATTATTATTTTATTTTTAACTTTTAGTTGTTAGCTAAACTTCAAAAATTAAACGAAGATCCTAACATTCATGGCATAATCGTACAGATGCCTTTAGATTCTGATAATAAAATTGATTCGCATTTGATTACTGATGCTGTATCACCAGAGAAAGATGTTGATGGGTGGATTTCTATTTAAAAATTTTGATTTTCTTTAAAATTTATTTATTCGATTTTCCTTGTAGCTTGAATACAATCAATGAAGGGCGTGTAGCAATTGGTGATATGTCGAAATTTTTGCCATGCACTCCAAACGGTGTTATAGAATTAATAAATCGTTCCGGTATACAAATAGCTGGTGCTGAAGCTGTTGTTTTAGGACGTAGTAAAATTGTTGGAACACCAGCTGCTGAATTATTAAAATGGCATCATGCTACTGTTACTGTTTGCCATTCGAAAACTAAAGATTTAAAGGGGAAGGTTTGTATTTAGATTATCTGTCTGTAGATATTTTGTAATATCGAGTAATTAATACGGTGTAAACACAGTCAGTGTCTCTTTATCTACCTTGTATTGGGTCGAAGCCCTTCAGTTAATGATAGCCCTAGTAGAGTTCCTTTTTATATAAGAACTAACCAATAATCGGTGGGATTCAGAGCAGAGTCATCGTCATCATCAACGAGGACTATATTGACAGTTAAACGGTATTCTGTCAGTAAGTTCTTGCCACTTCTTTTCTTCACATTTGAAGTTCCGAATACTGACAAAATTTGAAACTTGAAAGGCTAAACTAGGCAGCTTTGAATCTCCGAAGAAGTATTTACGATGTGTTCATTATCTCATCTCTTAATCGTTTCTTAATTTGTTAACATTCAAAGATCATGTATAACGTATTATCAATTTTTGCAGTTGATAAGCCATTTACTTTTGACTTCCTCATCTCTTGATGGTAGTTGAGGGTAAAATCTTATAAAATTCGACAAAACTAGAGCGTTTCTAAGTAATTAAGGTTATTGATACCCTTTTTTAGTGTCAAAGAGCCGATATTTTAGTGGTAGCTATTGGAAAAGCCGAATTAGTTAAGGGTGATTGGGTGAAACCTGGAGCTGTTGTTATCGATTGTGGTATCAATGCAATTCCTGGTAAGTTGAAGTGTATTTATATTTTAGAAAATGATAAGTAACTTGTTTGCCTTATTTATTTATCATTAGTTCCCATTATAAACAATTTTGCTTGCAAATTTACTTCAAATTACCCTGATTGTTAAGCAAAATTTTTTCTATAAATTGTTGAATCCTTTCCGTTCACCGTTCTATTAACGTTAACAGTGGTTTTTGAAATTATAAAATGGATTAAAACGGTACGTTTTTAATACAATAGTACATTAATATATTTTTTTCAAAATACAGTAAAACCTCGTTAATCCATCATCCTTTAATCCGTCACATCCGCTAACCCGTTATACAAAAAACCAGGACCGGCTTGGAGTGGAAATTTGGTTCGTATGATAACTAATTTCCGTTCCAAATTATTGCCCATATTTTCTACGAACACACAGTTGTTGGAAGACTGCTGGTCGTCCCCAAGCCAAGTTGACTCCCGAAAGACAACCCTCCCTATACCTTCTGTCCAGCCTGGTCCTGCATGTGCATATTATCTAACGTCCCCTAATCCGTTTATTTTATTAATTCCTCATAACCTCAGTCCTGACACTGACAGATTATTGAGGCTCTACTGTATATTTGATATTCATGACTTTGATATTAGATCTATTATTGTATCAAGCACCGATAGCATAGTGTTACTAAAAATAGAAAAAGCAGTAAATTCTAAAATTAATTGTTAATTAGATCCCACCAAGAAATCTGGCCAACGTCTGGTAGGTGATGTAGCTTATGAAGAAGCAAATAAAGTTGCCTCTTATATAACACCGGTACCTGGTGGTGTTGGTCCAATGACTGTAGCAATGCTAATGAAAAATACAGTCGACAGTGCCCGACGAGCTGCCAATAAACTAATTAATAGTACATGGACTTTGAAAACAATCAATTTAAAATTGATACGACCTGTTCCAAGGTTTTTTCTAATTCTTATTATTGTTATTGAATTTTATGTGATTATTTCGAAATATTTATATTGAAATTTTAGCGATATTGACATTGCCCGTGCTCATGAACCGAAAAACATTACTCAATTAGCTGAAGAGATTGGAATAGCACCAGGAGAGTTAACATCATACGGTAATAAAAAGGCAAAAGTGGCGTTATCGATTTTAGATCGATTGGAACATCAACATAATGGCAAATATGTCGTTGTTGCTGGGTAATTGTTGGCAAAACTTCAATTAGTTGATTTTTTTCATTGGAATCGTTACAGGATAACTCCGACGCCTTTCGGTGAAGGTAAAAGTACGACTACGCTAGGTTTAGTGCAAGCTTTAGGGGCACATAAGAATAAGAACGTTTTTGCTGTGTTGCGACAGCCGTCACAAGGCCCGACTTTTGGTGTTAAAGGTCTTTGTCATTAAATAATCGAATTTCAAGTCTTTAGAACAAGGTAGCATTCTAGGTGGTGCTGCCGGTGGTGGATATTCTCAAGTAATTCCAATGGAAGATTTCAATTTACATTTAACTGGTGATATTCATGCAATCAGTGCTGCAAATAATTTATTAGCGGCACAATTAGATGCAAGAATCTTTCATGAAGCCACCCAACAGGATAATGCTCTTTATGATCGTCTTGTACCTAAAAAACAAGGTACAAGGAGGTTTTCTGCAATCCAGTTAAGACGATTACAACGTTTAGGAATTAATAAAACTGATCCGGATAGTTTAACACAAGAAGAACGGACGAAATTTGCACGATTAAATATCGATCCAAATCAAGTCGTATGGAAAAGAGTTGTTGATATTAATGATCGATATCTTAGAAAGATAACAGTAGGTCAGTCACCAACTGAAAAAGGTTTAGTTCGTGAAACATCCTTCTCAATAACGGTAGCTAGTGAAATTATGGCAATCTTATCATTAGCTAGAGATTTAAATGATTTCAAAGAACGTCTATCGAAAATGGTAGTAGCATTTGATAAGAATGGTGAACCGGTAACTGCTGATGATTTAGGTGTTACTGGTGCTTTAATGGTTCTATTAAAAGATACCGTTGAACCAACATTAATGCAAACACTAGAAGGTACACCAGCTCTAGTACATGCTGGACCATTTGCTAATATAGCACATGGATGTTCATCAATTTTGGCCGATCGAATTGCTTTAAAATTAGTCGGTGAAAGTGGTTATGTGATTACAGAAGCCGGTTTCGGGTCGGATATCGGTAATTTTTTACCCCTGTTTTGGTTTAACTGAATAGTAATATTTCCGTACTGTAGGAATGGAGAAATTCATTGATATTAAGTGTAGAGCTTCAGGATTGCCACTAAATGCTGTAGTGCTAGTTGCTACAGTTCGTGCGCTAAAAATGCATGGTGGCGGACCGGCAGTCTCAGCCGGAGCTCCACTAGCACCTGAATATATTGCGGAAAATCTTGATTTAGTACGAAAAGGTCTCCCAAATTTGATTAAACATATCAGTAATGGACAGAAATTTGGAGTTCCAGTCGTTGTCGCTATCAATCGTCACAGGTTGACAATAATACTAAATGGTTAATATTTTTTTAACTAGAGGTACTCTTTCTAGTAATGACACTGATGCTGAATTGGAGATTGTACGTGAAGCCGCTTTAGCTAATGGTGCTTTTGATGCTGTTGTCTGTTCCCATTGGTCAGATGGTGGTACTGGTGCTATACAACTAGCCGATGCTGTAATAAATGCATGTAATCAATCGAATTCATTCCGATTTCTCTACGATCTAAATCTAACCCTTGAAGAAAAAATTGAAATTATTGCCAAAGAAATGTATGGTGCTGGTCAAGTTACATATGCTCCAATGGTTTTAGATAAATTAAAATTATATAAACAACGCGGTTATGGAAATTTACCGATTTGTATGGCAAAAACACAAAACTCATTAACCGGTAATCCGAATATTAAAGGTGCACCACAAGGATTTACATTAGATATTAATGATATTACGATATCAGTTGGTGCTGGTTTCATCATTCCAATAGTTGGAGAAGTGAGAAATTTTGTGGTAATTTCTTTGAAAAGTTATTATTATTTTTCTTCTGTGCAGATTTCTTTGATGCCTGGATTACCAACACGACCGGCTATTTATGATATTGACTTGAATCCAGAAACTGGAGTTATTGAAGGCTTGTTTTGATTTGTTGATTACTTCTACGATTTTTTAGAATTTCCATAATTTTATCAATAAATATTTAGAAAATTAACAATGTTTTTTATTTTATTTGAACGAATAATACAATTTTTCCTAAAATTGTTTATTTTTTTTAGATAAAGCTTACCTATCCCGGTCTCGGCGTCTCTCCGGCGATAATTCCAAGTAGTTTACCGCACTGGAGAGGTCTTTTTTGATGCCGTCTTTTAAGATTGGGGATTTACCCCAATAGCTTTTTAGTCTGCGGTACAATACGCCAGTAAGCGTCAGTGGCGTAACTAAAAATTTTGCCTCTCTCCCGCAAGTTTCGTCAACGGTGCCCCTCTGTATGATATAAAGGCCTTACCAGACGTACCATCAAGTTTGTTAGAGCACCCCGCGGTGCCGGGGCTAGCGGGGGTGAAGTTACGCCACTGGTAAGGGTCCCCATACAATGCCGGGGCTAAAACTGATAGTTTCATAAGCTTCATGGTGCGAATATTGGTTGGCACACTTATTGGATATCGTGGACTGATTGTGAGAAGCATGCTTATCAGATCGGATGAGTAGATGGAGGAAACGAAGATGAGGACGAAACTATTGGGAATGTGCTATGCTGCTGGTCTATGGTGGTGCATCCTAGAAGGAAATTGAATTGGCATGACCGAGGTTCGTGCATTATATGCAGAATGTTGACTGGCTCGGAGGAAGCAGACACAACCTGGTGATCTCAAGGCGCCTGTTGAAGCTTGAGCACAGAGGCGCAATAGCTCCTACTTGAACCAAAATCTAGAATCCAGGCGGAAGAGATTAGGAGTGCAGCTAGGGTAGATCCACAAAAGCAGTAAATACGAATCGTAATAACTGTTTCTTATCTTGTAAAACTTTAAGCTGTGAACTAATTGCAAAAATATACCTATGATGTTGTTTTTACTTAATACACCTTTAAATAAATTTGATTTATTGATACAATTTATCACCATTACTGCGTTTTTATATCAAATTCCTAGACTATCAAACGCACAACAACTGATATTTTGCAACAAACATCAGTTCGCTTTAATCCTATAATCCTTACAACAATCTATTTCCTATAGGATGTATTATCTTATCATTAAGTAATGAACTGGAAAAAAAGGCTAACGATCTATATAAATTAAAAATAATTATCGTCAAAATCAGTTTTAAATTTCTTTATCGAAACATTAATAAAATCGGAAATCATGTCAAAAGGAAAATTACATTTCGAACTATTAATTATTATTATTTGGGTGTGTATTGGGCAAATTTCAGGCCATGGTATGATGTTGGAACCAACAAATCGTGCTTCATTATGGCGTTTTGATTGGACTCAACCAACTAATTATAATGATAACGAATTCTTTTGTGGTGGAGTTAAGGTATTCTACTATTTCAGTTCCATATGTCTGAACGATGGTATAAACACAAATTATAACATAATTAGGTTCAGTACGAGGAGAATGATGGTAAGTGTGGCGTATGTGGTGATAATTGGGCTGATCCCCGTCCAAGAAGCAACGAAAATACCGGATTATATAGCAGTGGAATTGTGGTCAAGAATTATACTGCGGGGAGTGTTATCCAAACTTCAGTGCTTCTAACAGCAAATCATTTAGGTACTTTTACTTACAGGTAAAGTTTCCAGAAAAATTTTTTGAAGTTAACTAATAACTATAAGTCCAGTTTATGTGTTCTGGAAGATCCAACACAACCGGAAGACGAGGAATGTTTCGTAGATTTACTACTAGAAGATGGTTCATTACAATATAACGTAGATGAATATAATTATTTAGTAAGGAATCGTGTTCAACTACCAGATGGTCTAATATGTGAACGATGTGTCCTTAGATGGCATTATACGGCTGGAAATTCATGGGGTGTTTGTAGTGATGGTAGTGAGACGATGGGTTGTGGAGCACAAGAAACTTTTCGATCATGCGCCGATATCAGAATTGTTTGAATTAAAATAAATAAAATGCAATAATTAATGCTGTTTATGATTTCATGCCTTTTAAGTGAAAACTAACTAAAATACATAATGGTCAGGGGCGGACTGGCCGGTAAATTTACCGAGCCGGTATGGTTGAGGGCCAGTCTAAAATCGACAGTATTCCATGTTTTCCCTCCATTTAGCGGACAAAATATCGTTGAAATCTAGCATTCTGCCCCATTTTCTTGCGTTTGTTTTCGAAAACAGGACAGTAGCAAGCATAGCATTTATAGCTTGATTATGTAGGTATAACACGTAATGTTTAAGTGGTCGACCCTTCTGTTATAGGGTTTTTAAGCATTTCTATGCATACACAATTACCATCACTAAGGGTCTCTCCAGACGTAGTGGATTTGCGTATTTGCGGTGAGGAATAATAAACAAACATCAAACTGGTGTTGTTGTTTATGCATATTTTTCTCGGGTATAGTACAGGTTGAACTGAAACAGATGTATTAGAAAGCAGTCGTTGGGGAAGAAATAGACAACTTTTAGATATTAAAATCAATTACAAATTGGCCAGAATAGAACAGAACAGACTCTATCTCTTTCCTAACGATTGTTTTCTAATACATTTGTTTCACTTCACTCTGTATTATACCCGAGAAAAGTATAAATAAACACTTACACAGTGTGATGTTTGTTTATTTTTCCTCAGCGCAAATACGCAAATCCACTACGTTTGGAGAGGCCCTTAAGTAAAAATTATCAGACCTTTATTTATTTTGAGAAGAAATAAGTAGATGGATAGTGTAACCTGGTTAAAACGGCTTGTCTTTGAAAGATAGTGCGTACCTATATAACTATTATATTGTAAGATAATGGAAATTGATGTCTGGGGGACTGATTTGCATGATAAAGTTGTTCATTTTATGCAAGCATCTGTTGAGTAACATATACCAGAGTTATGAAAATTACCATATATGATGATATTGGGGGGGTTGAAAATTTAATTTTAGCAAGAGATAAAGTGAATTTTTATTAAAATTCTAGCATGCAACATTGCATAACGTTATTTACAAAATAGTTCTAGTTTTATTAGTAAAAGAGGTGAACTTTCGTTTAAGATAAATACATTATTTTATATAATATATTATATATCTATTATATATATAATATATGTATATATACAAATCATTACAGTCTGTTTCAAAAGAATTCTTTCTTGTTTTTTTTTTATTATTTTCATGAATAAATTAATTGTCTAAATAATGGCAAAAATACTCTATAGAAATATAATAATAATATAATATAATACATGCACTGTAATCACTTTTTTCTAGTATTTTCATCTTTTTAATAAATGTTTACTTTATTTAATTAAATCTAGACAATGTTTCCACGTTTCTTGTTATTTACTTAATATATTCTCTTAAACTAATTTTAATTAAATACAGAATTTTTATTATTAAAATATATTCATTAGAATTCAACCAAAATTGAACATTCAAAAATACATTTAAAGATTTTTTTTACGCTTTAAAATATTTTCTATAAATTAATTAATATATTAGAATATATTTTTTCATATCTAATCATTTGAATAATTAATAATAATAATCAATAATTAATAATAATAACGACCATAATAATTTTCCTAGTTTTCCGCCAGAACTTTTTTTTATCACAATTCATTATAAGCAATTACACTATTTTTATTTTCAATGACTAAAATACATATACATATATAGAATAAATTAATTAACAATAAATAAATGTGACTAGATGAAACGTCGATAGTAGTATTATAACGGATGATCAAAATTATTTTCATAGTATAGGGCCGGGGCTAGAGCATTTGACGCCCAGGGCAATTTCAAATACGGCGCCCCTTTGTGATAGTTTTCTATGAATCTAGTAATTATTCAATGCAAGAATTTCGCAATTTCGGCGCCCTGGGCACGTGTCCCTTGTGCCCTGATAGGAGAACATAATGCATTAATTAAGTTAATGCTCAAATTGGCATCATCTATCATTAACTGGATCATGTCTGTAGTAATGTAGTAATAAACGGTATTTTGATCACACGTTATTTTGGTTTTAATTAAGCCTCGAAGTAAATGCAACAACGAAAAATGCACCATTAATAATATAAAAGTGAACTATAACTGAAGGAAATAATCAAGAAAATTCCCTCAAATTTAGTGTTTTTTTTTTTAAGATTTGGCAACTATCATCCATCCATTGATCAACAATGGTGTAATATTATTATAGATAACGTGTTTTTGTTGTTATTATTACTGTTTTATCGTTTATTTTCTCTCTTCTTTGACTAATAGTAATTGTGAGTACGAGTGAGAGTGATCACCAGAATTATCTTATCGCCGGTTTATATCTATGTAATTTTAGAGAAACCCTACCCGTTACAGTCTTAAGTATGGCCCCAGCTTCATCACCAGATACATCTTCTAAACTATGTCCATTTACAGACACTAATAGATCACCTCGCATTATTCTACCGTCAACATCCGCTGTTCCACCATTTATCTATTCAATAATAATAATAATAAAAAAAACAATAACAATAATAATTGTAATTTCTGATAATATATCTGATAAAAACTTACAATATCAGCAATATAAACACCTTTACCGGATTTCTTTGCAACAACACTCAAACCTAAACCTTTGCCAGGTTTCTTCACTAATTCGATGTCGAGAACTGTGTAATCCATTTTTTCAGGCCTATGTACGATCATTTTTAACTAAAAATAATAATAATAATAATAGTAAATATACAAAAAAGTCACTGGATTAAGATCTACCTTTGGCAGTGTTTGTCGAAGTGCTTGTGAAGCTGTTGTATTCGTAACGTCTTTCAATGATGTCCCATTGACGTCCAAAATCTGATCACCAGGTCGCAATCGATTATCTTTATCAGCAGCACCACCAGGATAAATTTCAACCAGGACAATACCATTCTATTTGAATAAAATAATTACTTATCAAATCCAAATATAAAAAATAAAATATATTTTTACCGGTATCAGCGTGTCTTTTCCACCGACAAAGAATAGTCCTAGACCTTTATTATCAGTGGTAATCTCAATAGTTACATCTTTACCGGGTACAATCGAACATGTTGTAGGATCGGCTGGTGGTTCTACAATAATTCAACAATTTAAATGATTTAAATTTGGGGTTATTGGTAGTGTGACTTTTCACCTGGAACTGGTGTAGTGGGTCGTGACGGTGGTCCGCCTGGTTTCAATGCTGATAATTTTGAAATTGTATTTTTATTGATTTCACCACCAACAGACGATGACTGTTGAGCCGTTGCTGTTGTTTCTGGTGTTGTTGGTGTTAATTGATTTGATTGATTCTTTTTACCAGGATTTGAGACGACTAGTGTTACTAAACCTTCTGTTCGTTTTAACAAATTGGCAGCCTATGAAAAATTTTAATCAATAAATTTTAGGAAAATTATAAAATAGATATGTAATTAAATAGAAACTATTTCACCTCATACATAATAATAATAAAACTATACAACACGTAACGGAACAGAGGAGTTTACTTTAATTCTGTTAGATATATGGGAGAGTGTTATCTAGATGTTTTTATCATGTTAATGTTAGATTATTTGATGAACTAACAACTGTGTATTGTAAATGTAAAAACGGAAAATGAAGCTTTTTATATAAATGTAAGCAAAATTTCTAATTAGCTTTATATTAGTGAAACACACACATATATACACACACACAATGAAATTAATTAATTATAGATGGTGAAATTGCAATATTATTATATACAAGATACTAGTTACATTTAGTTTTGTAAAATACTGCACAGTCTCGACAATTCGAAGCAATTAAAGTACAATACAAATATAAAGCCCAAAAAGGAAATTACAGCTAAAAAGGACGGATATTCACATTATCTCGCCCATTATTATTATTATTATTATTATCATTACTGGAAATTTTTGAAAATAATTTTTAAATTTCAAATTGTGCATTTTAGAAAACTATTTCTATTATAATATAGACCTTTTGCCTTAATGATGTCATGAAACTTTGTAGATCCATTAGTCAACAAATAAATCTATTAGAAACGTATTATTAAGGTAAAATTTCACTTATAATTACGTTAAAAACAACTAACGTTTATATTCAGAATTTAATGAATAGACTGCAAGAAAATATCTTAATCATTTGCCACAACTTCCTGATTTTCAGGAAATAATGTTGATTAAAAACTAACTTTTTTTTCAATAAGAAACTTCTAAACAAAACACAAACTAAATTTAGAAGAAAAAATACTAATTGGGAGATATTTTGGGAGTTTTTTAATCGATTGTTGTTAAAATTTTCATTGAATAAAAGCCGGAACTAAATACGTAACGGAAATCGATAGATGAATTATCGAGACTGTTATTGTACGTAAATACTTACTGTATCATAATTGGAGCCAACTAAAGAATCCTTATTGACTGCCAGGATCATTTCTCCAATTTCTAGGCCGGCCTTTAATTTGAAAAAAAAAAACAGAAAAAAATAGAGAGGAAAAATAAAAGAAATAATAAAACATATAGAGCTGTTTTTTTTCATGTAGGTAGTCCAAAAAAGAATTATTAAACAAGCTTACAAAAGCATTTTTGTGTATTGTCTTATTATTATAAATTATAATTATTATCATTATTTATTATTACCTTTTCAGCAGAACTACCCTCCTGGATATCCGATATAAAGATACCTTGTCCCACTTCCGCATGCTTGCCCTCTATTATCATAATACCTAAGCTCTGGTTACCCTAAGTATAGATATATAAAATACAAATTAACCCCTGAAATTTAATTGTACAGATAATGGGTGTGGGTTGTTAGAAAAAAAAAAGAAACGATGAAAAATGAATTTTTTGCAATCAATGAATTGTGTAACAAAAAATAAATGATAATAATTGAAGGATATACCTTTTTGATAGTGACGGTGCGAACATTCGGGTAGTTAGTACTGAACTGTTCCTCGGAAGCCTGCAGCAACAAAAATAATCTCAAACAACACATAGCAAAACATGCCGCCAAAAAAAACACAATAAATAAATAAATAAAAAAATAAAAAAAATCAATTTATAATACAATTTTATTATTATTATTCTTATTTAACAGAATGATCCTGCAACATTGAACACTAATAAAGAGAAAACTGATCTAGCCGGTTGATATTCAAGAGTGATGTACGATGAAACTAACGTAATCGATGCACTGTTATCATCGTCATCCTTCATCATTGTAAATAGATATATAGTAATTGATGATAATAGATTGTATTGAGAATTAACCAACCGATGGGAAATGGGTTTATGATGGGTAGATTATAAGTGTGTAGGGTTTAATGATTTTCTGGGAATCAGTGGCCGACCCAGAGATTTGGGGAGAATAAGGCTTATATATTTTTTTGAGTATCAAATTTAAGTTTCAGTGGCCTCCTTTCAGCTGGAGGTCCTGACGCTTAAGCTTCATGTAGAATTTGTGCTACGAGTTTACAACGTTTGAGAATAATAACAATAAATTCTTTGCGGAAATAGATTGGAATGTTTACACAAAATTTTAATTCAAGAAATTGTAATTTCGTTTCTTAGATCCTATTAACGCAATAAAGAATTTAATAAGAAAACAATTTTCCAAACACAGGAAAGGAAGAAACTTTATTTAATAATGACAGGATCCTTTCCGTTCGATATCCTTGCATTAGAATAAAAGCGATGTATGAGAATAACAACCAATCAAAAGTTTACTGGAAAAAATTGACCATTATATCGTAAAACTCGGTTGAAATAACGGAAAATAATGTTGAAAAATCTTACACAGATGGTTGGGAAAACTTACGACACCTAGGATTTCAAGCAATTTAACAAATAAGTAAAATTACTACAGAAGAACGAAAAACACTTAAACAATATTAGTTCAGTTCGTTTTATTGTTATAGTCTTAACGGTTTAACAGAAAATTATATTCGTTTTATTTCAACAGATACGAATCCTTCCAATATTCTTAAAGCGTATCCAATTAAAGATATTTAGGATACTTTATCTGGAAAACGATTACGAGATACATAGGAGACGGTTGACAAAGTGGAAACAAAGAAGAGTTTTGTATGTAGGTATGTAGAATAAAACAGAAAATCGAAGAAATCAATATTGTCTAAAGTATGGTACTCGAGGTTTTGAAGGGATTCCGAAAATATAATTTCGTTTCGGTAGTTTTGACGATTAAATACAAAATCAAATCTGCAGTCAGTAAATTAATGATTGATGATGGAAGTCTTGTTGTTTGAAAATTAAAATTCAGAAGCCCTTAAATCAATTCTTCGAGTTGATTTATGCATAGGATACGAAAGCTTTTTTCCTTGTTAAAGAAACAACTCATTAAAGAAAAACTGTTCTAAATAATCCTCAAATATTTACATAGGAACCGAATTGTATCAAAAACAACATTCATTAATTAACAGACAATTGGTAAGAATACAAGAAAATAAAAGATTTGAATGAAACACACACTGTTGTTAGACCGAATTTTGACAATTTATCGATTTGAAACAGTCAATTTTCAGATGGAAAAAGTATATAAAATATCTTTTCATTTACGAGCTTTTTTGAGCTTTCAAGATAGTTACATAAAAAATGAGTGTATTTACAAATTCGATTAGGAAAGCACAATTATCGAAATTAAACTTACCTCTTCCGCTAATGACACAGGAAATTGGGTGATCGGTTTAACAGCAATATCATCGATAGCAGTTTTTCGCCTGCGAACAAACCATAGGAAAACAAATTCGTAAAAGACACACACAACACACACATATAGAATCGATAAAATTTTAAAATATAAATATTTAAACTGTTTTCGGGAGATTTCTAAAAAAAAAAAATGAAAAATGAAAAACAGTATATATTACCGGAGTAATAAAAAATATTGTGGAAATAGTAACGTTAACATAACTTGGGAAAACTTTTTTAACAAACAAAATTCAATGTAACATGTAGTAGGTACGTACATGCATGTTGTGTATGAGTTTCGTAAAGGTAAGAAAAAAACTAGTTCTGCCAGCTAAACAACAATGTATAAAAGTATAAAATAATAAAAACAAACAAACAAAACCTTGAAACTGTATAATATTGGAGGTTATTACGCATGTATATTTACTGATAAGATTGATATCGTTTTAGTAAAAAAAAATTATGTACATAAAACGATATTCTATTACATACTAAATATTTTAACTAAATACTTTCAAAACTGAAAACGCCCAAGTTTTCTAAGTTGATTTAGTATCATTTGGTATTAGAGCAACAAAAGAGTTAGTTAAGTGTTACATAACTGAATATTTTAATGTTATGTATAATAAATCGCCTGATATAAATCAAATAAAGGTTGCTATTAGAATATAAAAATACCGGAGTGTATTGTTGATTGTATAAATAGTTTTGAAAATTTAATTAATTTACCGCCAAATCTTTACACCTGTGAACTAATAAATGTACACGATTTGCATCTATAATGTCGAATTTGCAAGACTGCCAGTCACAGGTATGCAAAACTTTTGCATATTTGATTAAAATCATAACAAGCAACACTGCCAAATTTATAAGATAGATAAGAAGATAAAGAAAATCAGGTGATTATAGATTATTTAGACACCCGGTTCTAGTCAATAAACGGGCTCAACAGAAAAGGATCTCAAACCCACTACGTAGACTGAAACATGCAGTGATGCACCGACTCCAACGGTTCAAGTGTGTGTACCCAAACATTAATGTATTTGCATAAGCTGCGATGCAGAAATCAGAGTCCCGCTTCGGGCGAAAATTTCCATGTGCAGTTCAGAGGTGAACGAGCTTTTTAGGAAGAATTTTGTAGACTAGCTGCACGAGAGAATACACACTACTGATTTCAGTGTACGCATACACGGAAAGATTTTTCTCTCCTAACTACCCCCATACTGCGGAAGCGTCAAAAGATGGTTTCCCCTTGATTTTTTTGAGAGATAATGTATCTACCTTTTCATTTATCGCGAGAGAACTGGTGAAAATTAGTAGAGAAACATCTCTCCGTGTATACGCACCCTTGGGATCAATGAAATCACTACATGCTTTAGTGTGTGTGGGGCCCTTTAGTGACTTGCCTAATGATAATGATACCGGATTCGATCATCTAAAAAGTTGGAAATTTTTCCCTAAAATAATCTTTATTTCTGATGAGCTTATTGTAAAATGATTTTATAACGAAAATTGGATAATTTACTTCTTGTACACCGTTTGCTGATTGTACGAAATATAGTGCAAAAGAGAAGATCAGAAACATTAATTTAGAAATTAAATTAGTTAAGGGTGGGATTTACCTAACACAGTTATCAATTATTGGCGATCGTTTTTGCTCGAATCGAAAACAACCTGCTTTACAAGAAAGGTCTCCTATCTGGTTTAGATGGAAAATTCTCTCGAGTCCTACTAGAAGGCATTAGTTATTTCTCGTCCTGCATTATATAAAATACTGTTTAAAAAAAATGCTGCCGTTTTCATCAATTTGGCACAGGACTGTAGCTGAAGGTGTAGCTCGACTAGATGAATTATTTCTAAGAAATTTTTTGCCCCACTATCAGTGCGTATTGAATCGTACGCATTACGTTTACATGACTGTTTTAATTACGGCCCTGATTCGGCATAAGTTTATTGGCGGCGACTGCCTATGACTGGCAATTTTGCAAATTCTGTCAAGCACATCTATCAAACATTCACCAGTTTGTGTGCATAAATTCTCGCAAATAATAATTATATCACATCCATATTAAAACTATTTCGATTTAATCAAACAATTCTATTCAACTGTCAAAAACACGCAGCATCTATAAATATTATACCTATTTGGATGTTTGGGTGATGCCTCATAAAGTTTAGAATTAGAGGAAATTATCGAAATCAACCGGATATATGTCAATTACGACTTATTGCCTTTTGCAACGTGTTATCATAATACACGATTAATGTTATACAATAAATTACAATTCCTTTAGAGAATTCAGGGCCGGCTCTGGGTGTATTGGCGCCTACATGCTGACACCCTTGTAGGGTGTAGTCAAAAGTTGTACTAAAGTTAAACTGTATAGTAACTGCTTTGAAAGCTTAGTGCCCCGAATCGGTGCTCGTATGAATACGAACAAATTTTTTCGATTTTAGGCCGTCCATTTCAATTTCTTTCTAATGAAAGATAAAGAAGAAGGTCAACGACAATTTTTCGATAGAACACATTATCTTGAAATTTTTGTAAATATGTATCATCATCACTGACAAGAAAAGCTTTGTTTTTATGAATTTTTGGTTTTTATTCTACTTTTTTGGGAAATGTTTATAAACATTTCCAGTAGTTGTGCTAAATTCACTACTCAGAAAATGGGACAAAGTTCCACGTACTTGAATTTGACACAATTTTCACGATATATACAAATTATATAAAAATAAAATCAAATGGATTGGAAGATGATCAAGAATTTCGTTTATGCGATAGAATGGTATAATTGGAAAAGTTTGAATTTCCTCCCATTTTCTTTTCGTATAAAATCATATGTGTAAATATTATATTTGTTTAGTGCTCAATTTAGATGATTTCACATCAATGGTATCTGTTACCTTAAGATAATGACTTTAAACACTGGTCCAGAAAGGCCTTTAATAATAGCCGAAGCGTTAAGATGACAGCGTCCATGTAAGACCACGCCATTCACCTAGAAGACAGAGAAAAAAATTGTGCAAATCAGTAAATGTACTAACCTTTGACCATAGCATTCCAAAAACAAGTTCATGACAGCCGTCGGTACACTTGTGTGAACATTGTTGTGGACACGTGAAAAATCATCAACACAGGATTTATGAAAATGAATTGAACAGATACGCTTGTGTGCATGTGTGTATATTATTTTGTTATCAGCTGATAGTATCAGTGGCGCACAGGAACAAACAATTTAGTTTTGCTTATCTATAAAGCCGTCGGTTGTGTTGTTGTCGTCGTCGTCGTTGCTACGGCGGTTTATTCAATTTCCCCGGATTACACGCAGCTTTCTTACTACATACTACTACGAGATCAGTGTGTATGTGTATGTGTGTATCGTTTATGTAGGAGTAGTGTATAAAAGAAGAGCGTCAAGACGCCGTACGCTTTCGGGATTTAATTTCGTTTTCGCGGCGCATCGTGAGTATTGAGAAGTAGTCCAAATTTTTACGCCGTCATCGTTGTCGTCGTGACAACGACGTCATTCGTTACAAGAACGTCAATGAGATCAACACACATGTTTGCAGCTTCAATGGAGCAAACCTTAATTGAAAGCTTCTTTATAAATTTTACTTTTATAGGAGTATTTCTCAATAAATTTGCACAATTCGTCCTTATAAATTCCTATAAAATTGTGTACATACGTACACGTAAACTTACCTCTAATATTTCATCGCCGATTTGAATGCCACCAGTTTTATATGCAGCTCCATTCGGATTCAAACCACAAACAAATACTGCCATACAGTTGCGATCTTTATGACCAGCTAAACTCAAGCCCAAACCTTGATTGCTCCGTTCCAGTTGCACCATCAAGATCGAATGGCCCAAGTTGGCGTATTTCTTCTTTACCTTGTCTTAAAAAGTCATAATAGTTAAATAATAATAAAATACGAGAAATTCTGGCATAATTTTTAATTTAATTAGTGCATAAGTTAGAAATTATTAATTATTCTTGCTAGAATTAATTTGAGCTTAGACGGAGTGATGAGATCTGATGTCATTACATGTACCGGCAGTACGTCTAGATGGAGTTGACATTCTAGCGTACATGGAAAACGTCTGTTTTTGAAACAATTGAGTCACTTGACCAAAAATTTGCTGGATACTCATTAAAATGGTCATGAAACGACACCGTTCAGTCACTGACGGTTGTGACATCGCTTTATTGTAATGCTGATATCTCGTATCTTTTATATGCATTCGGTGATACAGATAACTATGCTTGCAGTCGGTTTACGTGATCATATTATTATGTATTTCGGTCCCTACTTATTTTGCAGACTTACTTATATCTACTTCGAATGTATTATAGTTGAGCATAACGTACAGATTCTGCAGACATTGCGAATAAGATAAGCAGATAGATAAGACAACAGTTATATGTTTTGAATTTTAACCCTCCCACTGTCAATTCTATTAAAATTTTCAATCAATCTGATAATGCCTGTTATGCCTTTCGTTAATGACGGTATAAAAGGAAGATGATGAAACTTGTACAAATTGTACACCCCTCTAATTAGTTGGGTTTACACGACCAACCACCCACATGAAATCCTATATAGGTAGATTCGGAAAATTCTAAAATTTCCTCGTCTCTAAGCCGGTAACTTTATTCTATGGCGGCTAATACCTATAACTAAACTAATTAATTTCGGACTTGCTTATTTTATATTTAACAGTGCTCTGACAGCTTACAACAAACTAATGAGAAGTTACCATAATTCAGTAATTATTATTAGAACCTGCCTGATTCATGCCTATTTGCGAACTTGTGTTGAAAGATATTTTTTTTTTTATACCTACTGTTAGTTATAGTGTACGATTTGAA
>JAZBHA010000341.1:30840-46626 GCA_037464855.1 Iselma pallidipennis | reverse complement strand
TTCCTGTTGTTTTTATTTCTAGCACAAAACAAATAGCTTGGATCGTTAGAGAAAACTCTCGACTGTCATTCAGTTTAATGATGACAAGTGATGAATATCTTTTGTTGGAAAAACAATCTGCCTATCCACAAATAGGAAACATTTTAACCAATAAAAATATCAATTGTCGCCACCAACTAGTAACAAAACTGGAACATAAAGTAAAAACTGCGACAAATGTTTGTTTTGAAAGAACCACCAATTACCATCTTGTTACATTTATCTAACATGTCAACACTGTTATCCATGACTTAATCGGGACAGTAGTAATAGAGCTTTTTTCAAGATATACATCATTGATAATGAACCAAATTCGACATCCTGGATCAGAGCTTTTTGCCAGTCTGGCGTTTTTGCGAATGTAAAGGTGAACTGACTAGACAGTGAGCATACACAACCTTTTGCTAAATGTCTATTCGGTGGGTGTTTCTTCCCACATTGATATGAACCCGTTTTCAGTATTTTTATTATTTATAGATTCATTATTACCTATTAAAACTTTGCGGTATCTAATTGAAAACCATCATTAGTGAAACTATAAACTAAAATAACGTTAAACATTATATAGAATAGGGTGATGAAATATGGAAATTTAATCAAAACCCGAAGTATGTGAAATATACCGGAAAATTCTCCAAATTGTCTCATAACAGTCGATCTCAAATTTCTTCACCCTTCAAACCAACAGCCCATTTAGAGTATAAATTAGGACATTCTTAACACTCGGTGAAAATGGAAAAGAAGAAAGAGGAAAAAAAAGAACAACCCACCCAACACAACTTTTGAAACACGAAACTTTTCCAATCTTCTGCATGAATATGGAAAAATATGATATGAATGAAATGGAAGGAAAGATAAAATATCTATGTATAGAATAAATGATAATAAAATAAGATGATGTCTGCTTTCTGTTACCGTTTTGTATAAATTATGGATACCTACCGACTATATTGTGGAAATTCAACGAAATTTTTGAACAGCTTAGCACTAGAAATACAGGCGCATATTGAATTTAAATTACGTTTTAATTATGCAAATAGAATGACTGCCAAACTACCGGAAACATTTTACCAACTGTTATTTGAATTTCAACATCTACCGGACGGTAGGAGGATTTTTTTTTGAATCTGGAACATATCTTTCATACAAGTGTCTATAAATATATGCGTACTAGAAACAATATGTTGTAAATATGAATCGTTGAAAATTCATCGTAAAAATGTACATCAATGAATCTTTCTTCAGCAAAGAATACCGATAAATCAAAATAAAAATTTTCGAAATTTTTGGTCTCCAATATAGTAACTCTTCTACTTTAAATTTTGTTAAGTAGATTCTTATCGTTCGATTCCTGATAGTTTACGGAGAAGTTGAAGCTACGCTTAATTAATCTCACCAGTAGGTACAATGGAATTATCAATGATGCGAACTGGATGCTGGATAGACGACGAGACCAATTAACGTTGTAATAGTAAACTTTGCCCTTTGCTTTTCTATCATTAATTTAAACCGCGCTAAAACTCATAATTATACGTATACACAAGCAATAACAGAAGGGGAAATCGAAAAATTTAAATTCGAAATTGTAACCAATTCCTGTTTCAATATGACCTCCTCTAACTCCTTGTATGTTTAACTGCGAGAGGAAATGATTGTTTTTCAATAATTAAGAGAGAAGTATTTGAAAAATGCAACACAATTGAACGATGAATGGAAACTCCAACTGTTCGCTTAAAATAGAAAGAAATTTTAAATAATACGTTTCGTTTATGAATACATAAATTGTATTTTTAATACGAATTTTCGGCAGATTTGCGAAAATAATAAAAATAACGATTACGGCATTTTGTAACTTTTTCAAAACATAAATCAAAAGGTAATCAACAAAACCGTATGCTTTCTTTCAGCTATCTAGACAATTATGTCATCAAGAGAAAATTATGTGTTTATAGTTAAAGAGTGATGTTCGTTTTTTCAAACAAGCATGATATAATCGATTTCTATACAATTTTTTACACATTTGAAATTCAAATTTTCTGTAAAGATGAATGGGATATTGTCACCAGGATCATCACCATCATCATCATCATTATCATCATCATAACCATCAACATCAGTTATGTCATGATTACCAATCAATCAAAAATAATTTTTCTTGGTTTTCATCACCTGCACCTGGCCTAAAACCAAATTTTTGCAACCGTTTTTTTGGGACATTTATGAAAGCCCTTCATTCAGTTCATTGTTAGGTACTTTTGAACACTTTAAATTTTCACACTGGCACCGCCACATCGAACTCATATCGAATAAATAAATTTTACTTATTACAATATATCGTTAGTTTATAGACGAATTTAACATACGTTAACATCAACATCATACCGGCTACTGAAGCTGCTGAAAGTTCTGAAAGTTCGGCGCTGCTGTAGGACAATTTGATGTGGTCTACACGCGCAATCTCCTGAATGAAACGCGTTGCCTAGTTGGAGGAGTTGCTCTATAAATCCCTTTGCAACATCCTGTAACTTCAATAGAAACTCAAAAGCTCCAAGGGCGGGAGCCACCGATAATCCTACAGTTTTATTATTATACTTCAATTTTATAGTTATCCTGTCGTTATTTTTTCCGTTATGCCGATTAACACAAATAAAACGATATCGTTTTTAGATGTGTACGGTGAATATTTTCTTTTTTTTTTCAGTTTGCTGAAATTCGACTTAATTCGTGTTTTAGTTATTTAACTACTAAAGTAACTAATTTCAAAAGGTCGCTTATTTATATGTAATCGAATTGATTTAAGATTTATGAGATAGTGCGTGGAATAAATCCGTTGGTTGTATTACCTACATTGATTGGGACGATTTATAAACAATAAAAAAAAATTGACGGCAGGCAACCAATCTAGATTTTTCCAATTGACCTAGAAGAGAGAAAATTTACAGATTTGATGATGTCCGAAAGTTAGGAAAAGCTGAAAGATATGTTGGCGGGGAAGAGAACGATCAATAAAAACGCCCACGTCGTGACGCCACTATAGATATAATGCACGTGGACCTCTATTTAAGCACATTGATCCTCATAATTCGTATTATTTACTATTTTTCTTCATATTATAGACTTAAATGCTGCAATTAATTTGAAATAATCATATGTTTCCCTAAAATCAACCGACTATAAATATTGTGGTAGAAATACTATTCTAAAATTTTCAGAAATTCTATTAATTACAATCGTTATTATTTATGGTGCTTTTAATTACAAAACGGAACAGCAGCAAACATGAACAGATTCCAAAGGCGTAGCGACAAATCCTGACGCCTGTAGTGAGAGAGGTTAAAAAGTGCGCTTGCACCTCTGGCATAACAGGAAGCTTTCAAGCTCGACTCTTCCCCCAAAGATTTTCCTTTCGACTTCTCGCTTAATCCTAAAAAGTGTGTTTACATGAATTATAAATCATTTGTTGTTACTGGTGCCTTTCGTTTGATACCTCCGTTCAAACTACGCTACTGATATATTTCATACAGTTTGAAAGCAAAAATTGCACATAAAATATAGAGATTCCTCTTTGGTAATTATTGGAACGTATCGTTCAATTATTGTCATAATAGAAGCTTTTGATTAAATTATTGATATTTATGTATCTGTACGTTTGTTTACTCAGAGTTAATTAGATTTCCCACAGATTATAACTAAACTTTAATACTAATAGATGCATGAGAACTATAAAGTGTCATATTCAATACAAATATTAAATATATTTCTGATAAATTCACTTACTTGTTGTATAACCGAAATCATCTTCTTCTTCAGGATCTGCAGCAATTTCTTCTTTAGTTCGTCGTAAATTGCCAGCACTAGCTCGATCAATCTGATAAGATTACCAATAATTTATTAATTTTATAAAAAGGATCAATTATATTGAAAAAAATACTTCATATCCTTTAGCAGAGACAGTTCGTCCTTCTAATTCGCGAACATCTTCATCATCATCGTCACTATCTTCTAAACTATCTTGAGAAACCGGCACCTTTTCTTCTACGATCTGAACAGGAGAAGACGGTTGAGCGGTCGGTTGATCAATTTCTATCCTCGATTTCGATTCAGATGATATTTGGGTTGATTCTTGATTTTCAATTTTATCATTATTGATTTTTATCTAATAATAATAATATTATAAGGATTAATAATGTGTTGATATAAACCAGCGGTTCTGAACGTTTGCGGCACCACGGACCCCCTGTAAATATCATTTGTTGTCGCGGACCCACAAGACGCTTTAAAAACTGACTTTTTCAAGCCTTTGCGCCCGCAGACTACAAGTTAAGAACCGCTGATATAAACGATTGATTGACTGATAAGTACCTGCGGGATTTCATAGCTTTGTAAACTATTTAAGTTAACAGGTGATGGAGTAGGTGATGGATTATGATGTTTCTCCGGTTCGTTGCTACTTTCCAAGTTCTGTTTAATGATTATTATTATCATATATTGTGTTTCGATTTATTAATTAGTTGTTTTTAATTACCCAAGGTATTAACGATTGAATGATGAATGTAACAGGATTTGGGGCATTTTTTATTGCTTCCACAGCCTTTTCATGACTAGCTTCTTGTAAATCAACACCACTAACTTCCAATATTCTATCACCAGTCTAGAATTTTACACAAATTTCAAATTATCAGGCCGAATTAATTGTGATAGGAATGTTGATAATGCTACCTTAAATTGACCTGTTTTTCCAGCTGGACTATTTGGCACTACGTTTTTAACAAAAATACCGAGAATCTTCTCGGATGAATTATCGGAATTTGATGGTGGGTGTAGATCAACCTGAAATTATCGTCTGAAATTCGAATAATACTAATGGATTTTGTATAATACCTTGCCACCTACAATACTAATACCGAGACTGGTGTTGGGTTCACGATACACTTGGACTGTATGCGTTGATCCCCAATGCTTCTGGAGCATTTCGTGACAGCCTTTCAAACCACTGTAATCACTTTCTAAAGGTCTAATGACCGTCATTGGAATACTTCCGTTTTCATGTTTTTCAAACAATAACAACAACGAAAAAAAAAAGGTAAAGAAAATAGCAACAACTAACACGAGACTGATCTATGTGATTGTGGACGAACAATTACTTTAAAAAGATCCCATTGTGGATTTAATAGGAATATAAAGAGGACATAATAAGTGAGTTGCATAGTTTCAAGTTTAAACTAACACTGAAAAGGGGACTAGAATTCAACTAAACATAATCCTATAAACAGCAAGGATAGCACATAACGACAGAGCAAATCGAATGGTGCAGGCCATAATTAGTTTACATTTAAATAAGTAAAGTTGGATGACTGTTAATCAGGAACACATATCACGAACTAACAATTCTAAATTATACTCAAAATTGGTCAATTTTAATAAATTAAACAATTACAGAATTGCATAATTCGTAACAACGTTTTTAATTGAATTTGTAGAACAAGTTAATAGGATTTCTGTTGAGCTGGGGCGTGGGGGTTTTTTAGAGGTTTCCGACATAATATTAACTCTAACCTGTCGTCGAGGTCTTGTTGTTGTTGTTGTTGTCCGGCTGGTACAAAATCCGATTTCCGTCTATTACGATCAGGTCCTGGATCATATGTTAATGTGACAAATGAAGTTTCCATAATATCCGGTGCTGAATGACTTCTAAAAGGCAGTATAATTTCATTAAAAATTAAATCATCACTCATTTCTTCTTTAACAATAAGCATCACATCTTTACTGGCACTATAACTTTTATATGATTCTATACAATCTTCATAATCGTTGTAATATTCTTGTAGACGATAAGTTAATTTTTTTGTTATCGGTATTGTATAATCATCCAATACATTCGGTTCACTATGACTTTTAATAACATCTTGACCAGTATCTGGTGGATATTGGACAAGAAAAAATTCATCACAACCAAACGAATCACTATGATCATCGTACGATTTCAACTCATTATCCAATTTTGTATCTAAACATAAATGATTTTGACATTGATCAAATACTAGACATGGTTCTGATGATGATGAATTAGTTAGAAAAATATTGTCGCTTTCATTACAAATTATTGTTGATGGTTTAGAAATTGTTAAAATGTTCATTTTTGAATTAGTTGGTGTTATCTCATCATCAATTACCGTTTTATTATTACTATTTAAAGTAATTCCGATTTGTTTAACAATTTTCGGTAATTCATCCGATAATGATTCATCAATACAAGTCTCATAACCATCCTGATTGGATGATTGCGTTAAAACTTTATCACTTTGTGTTAAACTGTCCAATTTAATTAGATTTTTATTATCGGGCAATGTTTCTAATTGAGCAGCAACATTTAAATTCTTATCACACTCAATTTTATTTGTTAGATTGTCATTTGTACTTTTATAGCTTACATCTACATCACTATCACCTGTTAGATTAAGTTCACAATTTGTCACTTTCAATATTTTACCATTACGTACAGTACAGTTCGTTCTATTATTACACGACAAATTTCCTTCCAATTCTTCCATTTGAGATGTAGACGCTGAACGATTAAATGGTGAATTATCATCATCGATACAAATATGAACAACTTCTAAACATTCTTGATATTCTTCGATACATTCCTGAAAGTCCTCCAAGCAAGTTTGGTCGTCCTCTGTATCCTAAAACACAACTCCATTACCTGAATATTGCCAAACAGGATAGATTAAGGATAATTAGAGAAGAATTCAAGAAGAAAGGGTAGAATTAATTGAAAAATTTACTTTTAAACAAATATATTCAACATTCAATTTATTTATCACATTATTATTAGGACTAACATAAGTCTTTCTTTCTATTAGGCAACATCGAATTCATCTAAATTATTTTTTAATTTTTTTGAAAAAAATCACACCGTGTTTGTGGGAATCCCATTGATATGTTTGTTTAACATTGACATCTAAATTTGTTGATATGATGATACACAAAATTAATTATTTTGTTTCGTATTAATTCTGAAAAAAATTGGATAAGTTCTGGGTTATTGTCGTAATTTTTTTTTTGTTCTATATTCCGTTAAAATCCCATCAAACTTACCAATCTCAAGTAATCTAATTCTTCGGACCATTGTTGTAAAATTTTCCGTACAAACTAAAAATAACGCACTCTATTAGGCTTTTTTTTTGAGATTCCCTCAAACACAACACACACAATCACACACAGATAATAACTCGAGAATAGAATTCACTCAAAATTGTTTAGCAGAAAGAAGCATAATAATATAACAACAATACTTCTATCACAACATGCGCAAAATAATTGAAAATTCTACAAGGATATGCATGCATTCTTGGGATATTTGGTATGAATTGAAGGAATTTTTTTTTACCTGACTTGTATGTGAGACTGCATCATTGGATGATAACGGTTTGGCTACAGTAATCCGAACAGGACCTTTAGGAGCGCCTTTCAATACTTGTACAGCCCTATCCAAAGAGGATCGTTCAACATTAATGTCGTTAACTGCCAGTAATCGGTCACCAGGTATTAAACGACCGTCTAATTGTGCCACACCACCAGGTACTAAAGAACGGATAACTATCACAGTTTCTTGAGGATTCAACGGATCCTATAATAAATTATTCAGATTCCAAATTATCATTTAGTTTGGTTTGGTTTTTAAATTCAACATTCACCTGATAATCTAAAATTGAAAATCCCAAACCATAGTCTCCTTTAATCAATTCAACAACAGTTGATTCATCACTCCACATCGGTAGACCAGCAATGAATTCCAATGATCTTGATCGACTGTCATTACAAGGTTCACTAGCAAAACTACTGGCAATTGATGCTTCTGATTTTGCTTTAACTAATCGATCATTGTTTGGTATTAAAGTTTGTAGACTGCCGGCCAAAATTTTCTGCAATTATTCAAAACTACTATATTGACGGATTTCTAAATAATATGAGTTAAATATACTCGCGCTTGAAAAGCTTCCCGATGTTGAGATGTATCTATTATCCTAATAGGAACTGGATAACGGGCACACACTAAAGATACAAAATTCGGCACCTGTCTTAAAATTGAAACTACCTCCAAATGACTGAGACCCATCAACTGGATTCCATTAACCTTAAAAGTTATCATAAAGTAGTTTTTGTTGATTTTTGTTCACTAAATACGAGTATGTACCTCTAGAAGTTCATCACCGGCTTGTAGGGCACCATTTCGTCCGACTGGACCATCAGGAAGAATATTTCGGATATAGTGATGGGGCCGTACTTCTTTACCATCTTCAACATCAACAGTACCTTCAAGACTTATCCCTAAACCACTATTCAAATCTTTATGCAATTCAGCAATCACAATATGAGCATCTTCATCAACTTTTTCTTTCCATTTCTCATAAATCGTATCGTGACTCGATATACTGAATTGTACTGATTTTCTAAAATCAATAACAATCTCTTTATCTTCATTCTCATCTTGATTTTCTAATAGAATTGTTGAATCAAAATCAAAACTTGTGCGCGATTCACCTTCTGGCTCAATACCCAGATAACTCATTTGCTAAAATTATAAAAACTTGAGAATAATCGAAAAACGAAGCAGAAAAGAGTGTTTTTCTAAACTTACAACTGCACTTAAAGGTACTTTTGGCAACGAAGTGATTGTAGGTGATGATGGAGATGACGGTCGCAATTCATTAGCTCGTATCGCTTGCTGTAATTGTTCGTATTTCGGACCTCTTAAGTAACGTTCAAATTTAATCGTTACACGTGAACCTGTATTCCGTAACATTTCAACGGCTTGATGATTGGTAAAGCCCAATATCGAAATTCCATCTACTTCGATGATACGATCGTTAATTTTGATTTTTGATGTTAGATCAGCTGCACTACCTTTACTGACACTTTTGACAAAAATTCCAGAGATTTCTTCTAGAAAAAAGAGTTGATCTTGCAAATTATACCAACAAAAATAATAATAGGAATTGAAAAATTTACCTTTTTCACAAACATATCCAGCTACTGTAATGCCTAAACCCAAATCATCTTTTCTTAATTCCACTGTATATGTTTCAGTTTCAGGTAGACTGGGTTCGTGTAACGCCATATCAAGAGGTAACATGTTATTGGCAAGGGATGTGCTTGTTTGTGGAGGCATTGGAATATTCCCAATTGGTAATGGATCTTTAACAACATCGACCGCTCCAGATATTGGCTAAAATCAAATGATACATGTCGGCTTTATTTGAGGAATTTTTTAGAAATTTGTGCTACAAGTGTTTAAAAAACATACTCGTGGAGACTTTTATGTGTATTTTTTTTCACAGTTCCTATTGAAAAATAGGAAACAGCAATTTTCTTTCTGTGTTTTTATTTGGAAAATATCAAGTTTTATGCCTTAACTGAATTCCTCGACTCGTTTTTGTTGTCTTATTTTAAAATCAATTAAAAACTTACATGCAATTGAATGTCGGAATGTTGGCCTGTATAGATGTATGGTGTTGAAAAAGTGGACGGAGGTTGTCGGCTGGTAGTTTCTGCATAACCACTTTCAATTAAATGACGATCTAATTCAACAGGATCGCCTAAGATTTTTGTTGGCACAATTGGCGCGTGACTACCTAAAGCCTACAATATATTATTATAAATAAAATTCGTATTAATATTAAACAAAATTAATAGAAATTTACTTGATAGTCTGAAGAAGTAGATTCTACCGGTCTAGCGACGACCATTCGGACATGAATACCACACTGGCGCAACACAGAAGCTACCTGTTCTGAGCCCAAACCCCGCAGATTGACCTCGCCAATTTGCAGGATATGATCACCACTTTGTAAACGACCGTCCTATAACATTCAAATATTGGTTGAATTCAATTTATAAACATCGATCGGATTAGAGAGAAGGTCCGAAAATTGAGTTTCTAGTTAGATAATATAGGGGAGAACGTATTGTTTTCGAATAAATCAAAGCTATACTCACTCGATCAGCTACACCGCCTGGTAAGATGGTCTTAACAACAACTCCAGTACTACGGCCACCAATTATCCCGAAAGCTAAACCTGAACCGTCATTAATTAAGTCGATAACTTCTACTTGAGCCCATTCAGTATTCAACTGAAAATAAATGGAAAATATCGTCGATATGGTGACTGGTTTCTTAATGGTACTCTTACCACCATTTCGATTAGAATCGTATTTCATCCAAATTCATCCAACATCCTTGTCGTTATTAATACTGCTGGTCGTATATATTTACCATTGTACTTATCATAACTTTTTTAATTTTGTTATTGTCGAATGTAATTGGAAAATTTTGAGAAACGAAAACATCTTGCTAACGGAGGAAGTATCTGTTGAACCGACCAGTGTCTAAAATAAAACACAATCTTCAGATTATTACCATTTTAAATATGAATATTTTTGAAAGTTCAGTCCAAGATCCGGTTTGTGTGATGATGACTATATACTTTACATTAACATAAAAGGGATCAAAGACAGTCTCCACATCACAGGCGGAATTGCAGAACGACAAACAAAATGAAATTGTAAAGCAGAGCTATTCTAGAGATGGCACAAGTGTGAAGGAATCTAAAGGATTATCCGTGGAATTAATACTACTGGACTTTTCGTGCTCGGTAAGCAACGGATTAAGAGTCTTTTTCCTTCTACTATATTACAACTTTTTTGTCGACTGTGCCTTTATTCGAGAATTAAATAGTGAACTGTGAGTAATTTGTTTTAATCCAATTAAACACGTGAAAAAGTAGTTAGATTTTGTGTCTAAAAAAATAATAAGGGGGTTGAATATCTACGCAGTGGGAAATCATTTATATATATTATAGTATGTCGGCTTTCCCAAAAATTTATTCCCATAATTGCCATTCCTTTCAAGAACATTAAGACATCATGGAGGAGAGTAATTGAAATTCTTTGTTCCAATAAAGTATTCATTTGGAAAAGGTCACCTTATTTACGATTATTGCTAGGATTTTTTGTTGTTTCGATCAAATAGAATTATTTTTTAAGGACAATCCGACGTTACTGCTTTAATAAACTTTATCTTCTAGTCCACAATATTCTACCTATTTATCTATTGCTTTTCTAAATACCAAGAGTTTTCCGATTACACTGCTGCTCAGAATAATTCTCGAAATTAAAATTTCTAATAATATTTAATTTTCATAACAAATTGTAGCTACTAGGCATAATTAACAATCATTTCATGATCTCAACCGTGTTTAAAATATTTATTAATCATCCCCCATTTCTGTGATGTAAATTACCACAGCTCGGATAAGATAGTTGTGTAGGCTGTTAGAGTACAAAAAAAATTGCACGTCTTTAAAATAATATAAAGCTTCCTTCTCTGTACGAACCTGGACATTATCGCTAAGTCCTAGTGAATAATGCCTGCCATTATACCTTTTACTGCATTTAGCAAATGCATGGTTAAAATATCTCACTCAGTATCACGTGTACTATCGTTTCTGATATTTTACTGAATATCGTGACATTCTCTTCAATTCTACTTATATTTATGAAGTTTTTTATAGTCTTTGAAAGGCATATTCCAGTATTTAGTAGCTTCATGTAAACGTCAGCTATAGTAAACGAGAATAATAGTCTCCTTTTATGCAACTTATTTCAAGACATTTTTATGATGTAGGTACGTATTTTCAAGTGTATGTTACTTATTTATGTATAGAGTATACAGCATAGCTTGGCTTGGCAGAAATATGCTTTCAGATATGCTCGATAACAAAATAATTTCCTTAGAGAAAAATGCCTAGTATAAGATACGCATTTTTATAGGAAAAAAACTAGAAAATCTAGGTATATTCCTAACCGAAGCTAATGTGCCTTAAATTTTTGATAAACAGCACTAGAAACTTTATAAGATTCTTTTAACGAGCGCAATAAGTTGAAACTTCATCCTGAAAAATTGTAGTAGCGAACTGTTGAAGTAGATATACGCACGTTTATAGCTCAAAAAAAAAATTCCCCAGTGGTTCCCATTGCGATTCTCAAGCTAGCTATATTTTATACCTCAGTTCATTTAATTCCAGCAGGTGACAATTTGAATTGAAGTAACTCTACCTGGATGTAATTCTCTTCTCTATTTCCTTTCCCCCAAATTTCTACTCACTTATTAAGTGTGAAGCATATAGCACCACAAGGTTTACACGTTTACAGAACATATTAAAACAATTCTGAAACTAGTAACATACAGAGAATGAAACAATTTTAATAAAACACACTTTGTCCCCGAAATTGAATTCTGTTGTACTAATAGTAGTTGATGGCGTTTAGCTTTATACTGTAATCACATTTTTTCATCACATCCATGTCCCATCTACCATTATAATGGTAATGTGTTTGTGTGTGTGTTGTTAAAGTTGATAAAAACGAAAAAGCAGCAGCAAAAAACCCATCAAGATTACCGAAATGCGAAACAGTGACTCTGTATAATGTTATTCCGTTTTATCCATCAAAGGGTGTAAACATTTCTTTTTCGTGTTGATTTTACTAATGTTAGTGTTATTTATATTTCCCTAGCATATTATTATAGTTATCAGTTAATATTTGATATGATTATATCATTATGATGTTATGTTTCTGGATGTATATACAAACACGATAAACACATAATGAATTTATTATCGATTTTCATAAGGTAAATAGGAATGATTTCTGATTGTCATTCATTGATAATGATTGTACTTAATCGTTCTTTTTTCAGATTAATTAACACTTAATGTGTTAAAATTTGAGCTAATCAATAACAAATTAGGCTTTATAGTGTTTTTTATTATTGAAGGATGTGCCTTGAATTTTTTATTTATATTTATTAGTTTTCTATTCCTTCAAAAACACAACAAGTTGTTTACTTTACCAAGGTAAACTGTTATAACCGTCAAAATAACAGAATGAACAAAACTAATTTGAAAATGGTTGGAAATCATCAGCATAAAAGAGTGCTTTATTCAAAAAGATTTATTTACAAGATCTCAATGGCAAACAAAATAACTGGGACAGTGTTTTTTCTGCCTACGTCACTACTCAACAAGTCCTTTTTGGAAAAGGATTCGATCACATAATAAACTAAGATAATATCAGGACCTCGACGAGAGTTCAGCTATTTACCATTATAGTAAATAAATATATTGACGATACCCTTTATTCACAATATTTTGCACAATAAATTCTATTTTATTCAATGATATTTTAATAAATTATCTATATATTTTGAATTACAATTAATCGCCCCTTTTTTTCATTCAAATTTCCCGTTAATCTGCATTTTAGCTACGGATTGTTTCATGAATCAATGCGTATTTATGTTTTCAGCTAAATAGCTAAATATAATAATAATGATGATGATGATGATGAAGTTTTGGCAACAACTCGACCATATCATTGTCGCTAGTGCCACCAAGATCAATAACATATACCGGAAGATTCTTCGACTCATCAATACATGAAAGGTTTACATGGACCCTATATAATAATAATGATAATAATAATAATAATAGTCGAAAACAGTGATGTATAGAATCGATTAGAATTGACTAAATGACGAACATCATTGTTGATTTGTTATTGACGGTAGAAGACGTTTTATCATCAGTGGGGGTCAAATCTAATTTAAAAGGCACAAGTCTGTTTTATTTTGGGCGAAATATAGGGACACAAGTCAATAATATAAAATTCACTTCTTGTTGAATAATAGAATAATTTAAGCAGCTAATTATGAATATTGCCAGTGACAGTTTCATCAGTGGGTAGTTAAGATTCATGAAACTTTAAGAAAAACACTTTCTGTATTATTTATTATTACGATTATTCATATGATAACTTGGATACAAATTAACCACTTTTTTTTCGTTATAAAACAACCGCTCTCTTATCCAGTTTTTTCCTAAGATTTATACAAAGAAATTTGCAACTAAAAAATTTAGGTATAACAGGAGAAGTTGTTGAATTAATTTTATAACGAAACTCGTGCGTTCACTAAAAGCGTCCTTTCCAGAAAATGTGTTCAATTAAGATATAAGGCAACTTCCCCAAAAATTCGTGTTCCAAAAACATTATATAACTATCAATATTAATAACGTTAAAGTCAATAATTCGTATCATCCGTTTTAGGAATACGCTAGTTTTACGTTGTCCTATCCGATAGCGAATTTTTTTTGGATAGATGAGAAACGTAAACATTATTCTATTGGTTATATGGAACCAACGTAAACATAATTCGAATTCACAGTTTTCCTATGTGAATTTATTAAATAACATCCACGTTTGCAATTTTCGCTCATATACGTTATGAGTGAGGAGGGCACAAGAAAAAAATTAATTAATAGGCAAATTTTGATTATAAATACATTATAATGCTTACGTATCATATGTCAGTAAATATATGTATAATATATATATTTATAATGGATGTATGTATTTCAGCACTCGTTCAATATGTAAGTGGCTGCAGAAATTGAAGCGCTTTTCATGTAACTGAAACTTTCTGTGCTTGGGATTTGGCAATACGCCAAGACGAGAACAATATGCTTTCTTTATTCACTTTTGTGAATTTATTGTAATTTAATCTATCACAATAATACTCAACGGGGATTAGATGATAAATTTTCTCCAGACGGAAATCAATGGCGCCCAATTAGAGAGAAGTCCATATGGGTAGACGAACGATGAAAAACTAAATAAAAACCAAAAATCTATGTACTACATATGACTGCAGTAATTTGTGCTGCAATTACAACAGTACTCTTGTAAAACTTGTCTTAAGAATATCATAAATGTGAGTACAAAGTGGATATTTAGTAACTGAAGAGTCTAATATTTTATAAGTACAGCAAAAAACTACTGCTTTCCGCAACCTCATAGCAGCACAATCTTGATGGAAATTCCTACTTATTTTGCCATTATTTCGATAATCAGCTTACAAGGAGTAGAAAACCACAAAAGTGGTTTAAGAAAAATTACACGAAAACAAAAAGATACGTAGTACAGCAAACGTATGTGTAAAGCAAAACGAGGAAAAATACCTTAGTATTACTGGCTCAAGTAAAAAAATTTTTGAGCGGGATTGTGCAGTGGAGTTGTCACGAAAATAGGAGTTCGCCCCTCAAAACTTGAGGATGACAGTGACGTGCCCCTATATTTTCGCCAATACTAGATGTAATATATATTTGGACATGTTTCACGTCGCTACTGCAGACGAAAAAACACAAAAGTATCCGATTGTTTTTAGCTTGGAGCGCTAGCAAACACAGTAACTTCGACGTTCATAAAAAATGTAAGACGGCCGTCGAAAACAGAGAGATTTCCATACGATTAGTTTTGAACGATCCGAAGACACTGCATTTAAACATATTGCATCTTTTATGTATGTCAAATTTTCCAAACGACTGATTGACAGACAAACAGAAAATATCTACAAAATATCACTTACTAAATTGATGTAGAGAATTTCCGGTTCATATACAATATGAGATTCTACAGTAAACCGTATTTCGTTGAAAAATACTTCCAGGAAGCATCTTTAAATTAAAAGCGGGGGTGGTATTCATAAAATATGATATATATAACATAGAATACCTTGCCCTTTTGTAGCAGTTTGGATGTTGTGGGTGTGATGAGTTTCATAGCAATGAAAACTGTCTCTAATGAATGAGTATCATTTGTATTTTGAATTTTTAACAAACCTTTCTT
>JAZBHA010000341.1:12262-30746 GCA_037464855.1 Iselma pallidipennis | reverse complement strand
ATCTTATTATAAATCCAGCTTATTAAGATATAACTGGAAAATCCAAAGAAAGTCACTATTATGGACTTACAGTAGATCTATAGACGCTTTATGAAAACTGTGCATTTTATAAGCTTTTAACTGTGATGAAATACGCTAATCTACAAAAAAATGTATTATAATTGAAAAACGATGATTTATACGACTCTAAGGATTTTTGTGTGGGAAAATGGATTTCCTTACTTTCGACTTTCACATTAACGATGTCAAGGCACTTATAACTTTTTCGCTTGTAAACTTTAGACTTTAGGCCACACTGTAAGATTCTTTTTACGGGTAGGTACTTTAAAAATGCTTCCATTACATGTTTAAATGACAAGCCAAAAACCTGATCAATGCTTCCTATAGGTAATTTTTTGTTGTTGTTGTTGTTGATTCATTTGTATTCGGTCTAGTGTCAATGTCTGTTTAGTTGCGATTTCAAAAGAAATCGATGACAAACTATATATATGGCACGACGACCCTATTTCTATGAGAAAAGATTGATTCGAAAGACTTATAATTTATATTAAAGTACAGCGACATGACTGAATTTTATATAAAGCATTTTCGTTCGTCAACATGAATACATCATGTTTTGGTACTGATAAAGTAAAGATTTACCATCTACGTGTACATAAAAGACATCTAGGGCGCTAGAAATGATTAATTTTAAATATGTCTGCAAAAAATTCTTACTCATGCAAGTTTCATATTGCAATATTTTTTATGTACATTTTTATTGTTTTAATTAATTTTAAATCGTTTTCAATTCTTATTTTATTGATTTACGTTATAAAACAGAACTATTTCGCCAAATGAAACATCTAAATATAATACATATTTTTCCCATTTTTGAGCCAAAAATGCATCGTAAAAAAAAATTAATAGAAGTTTTAGCCAATAAATCATCATATAGTGGGATCATTAAATTTGAATCCGTGGATAAAAATACAGACTACGCCAAAATTAAAAACTATTTTTCTGATTTTCTTTCCGGGTATTTCGTTTCCTTAATTTTGGGCACATTAACGGATTTTTCTGGGCATTCACAACAACAAAAAAAAACAGCCACATAGGAGATTATAAACATCAACAATAGGAATCTGATCGGGACAAAAGCGTAACTAAAGAAAATAAACAAAGAAATAGTTGCAGTACCTACGGGTGGAATATGTATGTACGTATAGCGTCGATCTTTGGTCGTTAAATATTTAAAAAATCTACAGAATATACAACATTTTAAATATAAATCGAGAAACAATAAAATCAATACGACAACAAAACTGTTACATTAGATCAATTAACAGGTGAGAGCAAAATGTAATACAGATAATGAAAATCGGACGCACCTGTTTGGTAACGAATACGAGGTAGTCGAATCCACAACAGATATGTACGAATGAAATCTGAATATAAACACTGTAGTGTTGTTGTACAGTTGAACGACGGCTGGATACTAGCGCCGTGACGCCACAATTTTCCACTAATGGCAGAGTATATTAGACAAGACGGCAATATTAGGCACACAGCGCAGGACTACAGGCGCCTTCCAATCGTCAAGATAAATTCCCCATAGGATTTATGGCGGTACTGATTTAATCAACAAAACAACAACACAAACCAAATCTAGCATAAAATCACTTTTAATTAATTTAAATCATCGGAGACATAATAATAAAAAAAATATGTTACAATAAAAAAATACAAACAGACGGAAATTTTTTACATATTAAGTTGCCACCATTAAGATTATAAACCGAAAACTTGCATCCTCCATAATCCACCACATCTAATCAAAGAGAATTGATTAATTTTCTAATTAGGAATTAGTTAAATTTGTAATTTACTTACTGGCAAGATTTGAGCCAACGTTGGTCCCATGCTCTGATAGCTGCTGTTCTAGTAACCGGTACTGTTCCAGCAGAACTTCCACATCTTACACATTGTTTGACAATTCTTGGTGTCCGTCCTAAATATAAATGTCGAATAGAATCCACTGTTTGAGAATTTGTCGAATCTATAGTTGACATCAAACATTCCGGTTCATTATTGTACTCCAACTGTAGAATAAAAAATTAACGATTAATTGTATAATTTATAAAATAATTATTCCATACCTGAAGTGGAAGAATTTGCTGTGATAACTGGGATGAAGCTAATACCGTTCGAATATTGGGCTGTTGTAGAAGCTGTATTTGAACTTGACTCGGCAACAGACAGCATTCATCTATCAATAACAAGAATTTTTGAATGAAACAATATTTTCTTTTAAAAATTTATTGTTTTATAAAAAATTTACAATTCATTCAATATTTAAAGTATGATCGATTGTCTGACAATTAGTATTAGCGTCCGGTGATACATAAATAAAAGCACAAGAAACACACTGATTCGTATCTGGAACATTTGCTATAAAGAATTCATGCGAATTTCGATTTTCAGCCCGATTAGCACTTTCGATCAAATCTTGAAAGAATATTTCTCGTGGTGTTAATGGTGTTTTAACTTCTTGATTTTGATCATAATCAGATTCTTTTTGTGGAGAAATATTTATATGTAGACTGTCGATTGTCTCTTCATCTAAACAATCATCGGTCTTTTCAACATCATGCATTTCAATCATCATATGTGTATTATTATCACTTTTATTACGTTCTTTTTGTCTCAGTTTTTGTTTCGTAATTAGAAAACATTCCAAAATACACAATAACAACATTATTAGAATAATAAAAACACCTAATGCCGCTATCCAGAAATAATACGACCATAATACTGACCAATTTCCATTTTTATATTGATAATAATAACAGATCTCAACAAAAATCAATGGACAACATATAAACCAATAGAATATAAAGAAAAGAATTCCATAAAATGGAAATTTATGCCAATGGACCGACTTTAAGCGGATCTTGTAAAATTTGTAACTTTCTCGACACATTGCCGGACACGTTTTACCGCATTTATAACGAACATTTACAATAAACCCGGAAATAGATATCACGTTTCCTTTAACGTTTTTTTCTCCTTATCCCTTATATGTATTTTTAAATAAATAATAATAATAATTGACTTACCAATTAGGCCATCATCGGGTTCGTTAACGTTCTGCACTAATCGACTCAATAATCGAAACAATAATGCTAATACATCTAAACTAGCATCTGATTTAATGAAAACTGGGAGACAAGCTGGACGTAATAATCCCCAAATTCTAATCAATACCAACATTTCTCTTAACATATTTAAAGCTTTTATATCACGTATTAATTCATATGATTTCGAATTGATTGTTGGTCGACTATCTGGAAGTTTTACTAGAAGATTCATTGCTAGATCAGCTACCCATTGGATTAATTGTTGAAGACTTTGTAATGTGGACGGTTCAACAGTAAATTCTTTAGCTTCTAGATGCATTAGAACTTTATCAACATCGGTTTGGCCTTCTGCTATTACATCTGCAATACAATTAAGAGAATTATAACAAGGAATTCATAAAGTAATGTTTTTAACTTACTTGCTAAAGAATCGGCCGGACTTTTATCATGACTGTTCATCTCACTAGGACGTAAAAGACTTTTAAAAGCCATCGATATACTGTGTAACATTAGAAATTGTGTTAAATCATTAGCTTTTAGTTGTCCTTGGATACTTAAACGACACAATGAGATCTTCATACAAAGATATTGAATATAAAAAAATTGTTGAACTGATGGTAATTGTCGATTAAAACTTTCTGTTAAACGATCACATAATGCATCCAACATTCCCGGTCTTAATACTAATAATAAATCTAACCAATCAAAACCACTCATCATACAATATTCCAAAATTGTTGTACAATATGGTACACTTAATGGTGTTGAACCATCAATTTGTGGTGGTAATTTAAACATATGTAAACTACTATCTGAATCAATTATTAATAAAATATTACCTAACCATGACATATCAATATTTGCTATTTTTATGCTTGATTTTGGTAGACGTGTACATGGTTCATCGGAATATCTTGGATATATATTTAATGTTGTACTAACAACATGTTTTAAACTGTCACGATATAGACAATGGATTGAATTATCAGCAAAACTTGCAATAACATAACCACTTGATACGTTATTAAGTAGACTTAATTTACTTGTAGCCAAAGAAGTCACTTTACTGTTATACTGGAAATGACACTGGTATTGCCATAGCTTAAACAAAAAAGTAATGATTAGTCCAGATTTTTATGAGTTTTCTGTGAAATGTCGACAAAACAATATCAGAAATACCTGGGAAATAAGAGGATTCGGAGAACACTGTATAGGTGTAGAGGATAATTGGAAACAGCAGAAAAGGGTGTCGACTTGGTTAACTGTTGCCTCAATATACGTACAACTGTATTAAAAAACTGTGGTGTCTCAAAACTTCCCAAAGATTTATGTACAGGTAAAGCTTTCTCTCTTAATTCCCATACTTGTAAACAACTGGTCTTTTCACTAGTAGCTGCTACAACAACTGAATCAGCGTCTTCTCTCATTATCCATTTGATATGACTAATTTGGCAATTTTTCTCTTTAAAAAACTGATCCACTACAACACATAATTATCAAAAACATAATTTTCGACCTTTTCCAATGAAACACTCACTTAAAGCTTCTTTAGGAGCTTCATGTAGAAAGAAACTCAACAATGACTGACTGGTTATCAAACATTTATCGTCTACTTTACGTACAGATACTTTGTAACATTGAATAGGCATTGATAGATCCCCATTACTCACAGCCAACAAAAAGTGCCCATCTATGAAAATAATAATAATAATTTAGTAAGTTCTAATAGGAAAAATGAATCAAAAAATATACTTTTTCCATAACAAATATCAGCAGCTTTAACAAATATCCTAGTCGGTGCTAAACTTTCCGTTGTCACCACCATTGGTACTTGACTGGTTTGCTGTGGTAATAAAATTGAACATAACATCCCAGTTGTTGTTAATAATAATGCACCCTGTGCTGGACGACTGCCAAATTGTTTTACTGAACAAGCAAATTTAACATGATGGAATTTTTCGATATATGATGAACTATCTTTTTTCTCCGAATTTAAACAAATCTTCTTGCCAGAATGATAAAATGCTGCCGCTAATATATGTTCACCATCTAATGTTGTTTCAAACATTACCATCCAATCATTTAAAATATGATCTTTCGATTTATAAATACGAATATTGCCACTTTCATCAGCCACCAATAATAATTGACCGGTAAAATCCCATTGTAGAACAGAGATACGTGATGAATTGCATAGAATTCTGGAAAAATTTATAGGTAAAGAGAATATAACAATAATTGTCCAGTCAGACAAAATATGAATCACAATTCGTCATGGAAGTAAAATTATGTATAACTGTAACCCATATGGAGGGCCGAGGTCCTGGGCAGAAGCCTCCTTAAGATTGAGGTCTTAGACAAATACCCCGCCATCAAAAAAGTAACAACCAATAAAAGGGAGAGTTCTCTGGGGCCCCTTCCAGGTTGGGACCCTGAGCAATTGCCTTTTTTTCCTTATCTTGTACAACTGATTCATATTTTGTTTGGTTATATTGTACGTACTTGTGAATTTGCCAAGGACTATTCAGATCAGCAATATATACATTACAACTCCAATATAATGACGAAGTATCTTCGATATTACTTTCTGTAGTAAAAGCGATTACATTTGAACTTGAAATCGAGCAAAGAGTTGATTTTGAACTCTTTAACCTAAACAAGATGTTTGTTTTTTTTTAAATTAAAAGGATTCTCCAATATGAAAACTTACTTATTGAATCCAATATGTTTATGCAAATCTCCTGGTTTTCCAATTTTTTTATGTATGGAAAATATATGATCCATTTTATTAGTATTTTTCTGATAAGAGATAACAGATCAGAAAACCAAACACATCAAAAAGATAACCTCGAATTTATCTAGGGATATTTGTGGGATTATGGTGGCGATATGTGGAACTAGGATAAAATAATTGATTATGATTGGTCAGAAATAATTGGCGGATTTATTTAAATTTTCAATAATTAACAAAAATTAAAAATACATCTTCCTACAATTTAAAAATCAATTTACCGATAATTATTACTTTAATTAGAATTATCACAAGATAAAATTACTTTATACAGTAATTTTTGGTCTTAGTGATAAAAATTCAATCAATTTCCCTTATAATTTTATATAATTTTTTGAGTACATTTTACCAATTCATTTGATTTTAATCATTAGAGTTATCGAAAATAATTGATAATAATTGACGGTATTATCACCATTCCTATCCATCCTTATAGGGATGTGTCAAATTTGTCAGGATTAGGGGTTGATAAGTGGTGCCAACTGAAATTCGTGACTAATTCCCCATCACCGTCGTAGTAATATCTTTATTTATTATTAATTTCTTTATTTATTAACAAACTAGTTAAATTACAATTTAATTGTTAATTGATTAAATAAAAGTAGTAGAAATTTTCGATATAAATTTTCTAATAACAACGTATTAGTTGATTAAAGTGAAAAGGGGGTGGTGATTATTGAGGGTAGTAGAATAGTAGCGCATCGCGACGCACACACGTAAACATGGCGTTATGCTGTTTTTAGCGTCCGCCTCTCTACAATTAATCGCCGATATATTGATACAGTAAACAGTCTGATTACTGGATCTTATCGACAAATATGTACATTTTTTAAAGAAAACAGGTAATTTATTGTTAAAATAAAATTTATTAATTATCCTTTTTTTTATTGGATATTTTCTATAATTTCTAGCCTGTTCCAGATTTGATTAAACTGGCGAATTATTATAATGCAGTCTGGTTAACGATAGGGAAACAGGGTGCGGGACTATGGATTGGTGTGGGGCAAAGCCTCGCTTCTAGTGACGGGGTGTCATGCAGTCTGAGCCAGGCCGATACATCAATTCGGTATCTGATCTTCTATATAGTACTGACGAAATTGAGTTTCTGCTCGACGATATTAGAGACCTGGAGCCGACAAGTTGTAAACCTGAAGATATTCAGGTATTGTACGTTCTCGTCCTGAAACCATCCACTATCCACAGAAAACAGCATGGCTTTTCCATATTTTCCATATTCATCATCTAAATACATATAACTCCATTTCATCATTTCAAAAACATTAAGCTTACTGCGTTCATCGCATTATTATTATTATTGTTTTTGTGTAGTATTATAGTTGTATAGTGGTAGTTTTATATTTTGTGAAAATAAGTTGATAAAAACACAGCTTTGCTCTATGGCGCACCGCCGATGTATATACATCCATGTGGTTGGTTTTGCAGGAGCCAGATGGTATGAGTTGTGTGTTACAGGACTTTGAGATAGCGGGCAGCAGGACGGGGGCCCTGAGCGCGGACTGTGCTGGAGGTTGTGAGTGCGAATCACCTCTGGGCACCGTTAACTCGTGGGACTCGCACTCTCACTACCGCCGACGGGTCGCCTCGCCCGACCTGTCCCTATACTCTGGTGTCATCGTCTATTGTGACCACACACATCTGAAAACGCCGACTGGTTTGGTGCGACTACTACTACTAGTAAATTCATTGAATTTTCCATGAAACTCCATTAATATCTAATTGGGGAAAACATTTTTTAGGTCACAACTATTGCTTGTTTAACATGCTTATGTACATCTGGGACGGTACAAGTGGGACTTTTCATGCTACCATTAGTCGGACGGATAAGATTGATGATGTTTGTTTCACTTGTGAGCATTTTTGTCACTTGTCTACTGTTATTCCTGGATATCTCCCACATTATTTACTTATTTCCATTCAACTGGGGTAAAGTTGTAGGTTACTCATCATTAAATCATAAAAAACAACACTTTAACAACGATTTTATTGATTTTCAGAATGCCTACTTGTATGTGAGCATCAGTATCTTATTCCTTATAGCTTCATCATTGATTTTCCATACAATTTTCCTATCAGAGACATTCTCTTGGGTACCCAAATGGACACACCACCAGTTACTAGTTACAGGAGTAAGCTGTTAGATGTCAAACAGAGGTTCTTAGCCTGTGGTCCATGAACCCTTTGGGGGAGCGTAGGCTTCACCTAGGATCGATAGGACACAAAATGTTGAGAACCCCTGCTCTTAAGTAACTAATTATTTACAATAAATATTTCTAGTGTTTGGGATATCTGTGTTGTTTCCAATCGATCGTCTTATCAGTCCTGCAAAAATGCACAATTGGACATTATCAACCGGTTGCCGAAGATCCCAGTATGAATTTACAGGAACGCCAGACATCCTTAGAGAATTCACCTGTCCATCGAGCGAACCAAACAACGCACAATTATAAGCCTATCGTCAACTATCCAGTTGTACCATCAACGTCCAGACAAGAGCCCATGAATTATCTTGATGATGTCCAGCCGTGTTCATCAAAAACATCAGAACCATACCGAGTAGCGTGATAGTCATTAATTAAATTTAGAAGAAAATTTTCTATAAATAATGCCTTGATCAGGATTAAGTGTTTCTCTACTCCCATATTGGTAAAAAAATTTAATATTTTGTGTGTGTGGAAAGAAAATGGAAAGTGCCCTCGATATATGGTCAAGAAATTTTTAAGAATTTATTAGATAGATTTTTTGAAAATAAGAAGAAATTCATCCCGCGGATTTCTACACAAAATTAACTAGAATCTTGATATAATTATTGCAATATTTGCAAATTATAGTATACGTTTTTTACGGTAAAAACTCAAATGGGGGCTATCAAAACACCACAATTTTATATATTTGGTGGTGGTGGCTCCTACGTCCTTTGCGAGAAGATTGTTTGCTAGAATTAGGAGAAATAAGAAGCAAAATCTATTGTAAATAATTTATTATTTTAGATTCCACTCTGTACAGTATTATTGAAAACAAAAAGATGGACCTTTAATATCTCAGTCTTTGAACTTTCCAATAAGAAGTTGTTTTTAGGAAAGACAATGTCGGGCTGGGCCACCGGGCAACCAGCAAAATGCCCATTAGGGAAAAGATGTACAACTCAGTATCAAATCTAGGGTCCTGCAGGACACTCTTTACCGCTAAACTTGAAGCTTTCCCAGTAAAGTAGCGTCAGATATTCTAGATTAGGGACCTGATCCTGAGCACAAAGGCACAATGTATTCTGCCCGGTGGGCCAACAGATCGCCAGTCCTACACTGGTTCATTATTTATTCAGTTTAGGTTTTTTTTTGGTGTGTATATTATTTAAGCACAAATGGTTTGTATTCGAAATGATTGTTTGAATTAAAATTAAAAAAAATTGTAGCCTAAACAAAAGGACAACCCTCCAACCGCATGGTACTGGAAAACATTCCATTAATCCTCAATGAATCCGATCGCCATTATTTCTAATTTGTCTCTGTTGTAAAGCCAAAATGTGTAAATGTGTGAAACTGATAATCCCCCATAATAAGGCCAGAATAAGCGGAACATATTGACCCCAAATTCATTCAACTCTTTTTTTTCTTGGAATTTGTAATCTGTACATATGTGTTGAGAGCTTATTCGGCTTTTTGTCAAAATATCAACAAACTGCCAAAGATATCAGCCGAGTCGTTACTAGCCAAAAAGAAAACAACAATTTACACACAATTGCCGTGTTTTATTTTTGGCAAGACAATCAGGATTCATTTTTTTGCAAAAAATATTGTTGTACAGGAGTTGTGTTCCAGTAATGTGGATTTTATATGCAAAAAATAAAAATTAATAAATTAATTAATTGCTTTCGTTTATTTTATCAAATGATACTCAATTATTTTATACAAAAAAAGTGAAATGTTTTTTTTTCAATCTGTCGACATCTTATCACCAGTTTCTTCTTCCTCAGTTTCTGTAATTTCCAGTCGTCTAGGACCGTACAGTAAAACATAAGCACAATGCCAATCACCACCACCTGATAATTTCAAAATATCTTCTGTACTAACTGGTGATACAGTATCATCATCACATTTCACCCATTTATCATCTGACTGACGTACCCATCCAACATAATGTCCACTAGATGATGAACGACCTCGATGAGTCAATACAGCTTGTAATGTATAATAACCACTATTATTACTGCCCAAATCTATAAATTCACATTATTTTTGATAACAGTTATTTAGATAACAACACAAAAAATTACCATTTTCAAACCAATATGGGGCGTATTTCTTCGGCTTATCGATACTTGTATCACCTTTACTTTTTCCTTTATCCTTTGCTGCAGCTTCTACTTGCGCATCCTCCAATTCCTTGAATTTGGCACGAACTGGTGCCAATTTCTCTTGTAATTCCGGTGTACATAAATCAAATGCATCGAAATCTAATGGGAATTTTACATCTTTCAGTATTTTCGCATTGATTGATTCCTTTTCTTTGTAGTAAAATCTAACGAATTGTATTGTTAAATAGGCTGGCAATCGACTAATTTTCGACTAAAAAAATATATAATTATTTAAATAAAATTTTACTAAATTCAATCAATAATAGGAGAAAATTACCGTTTTCGTATAAACTGCATCTCTATCCAAAGTTGGTGATTTTTTCGTGATTTGCTCCTGCATTTTCTGTAACAGAAACACAAACTGTAACGTGATTCCTACTGAATTCCGGCCCTTTCCCATTCCAGTTTTATTTACAATAAAAAAACCGATCGAATGGTAAATAAAGCCAGCGAGAAGGTGGGAAAAATTCTCAAAAACTTACCGATCTCAATCCAGAATGCATATATCGAACATCTTGTGAAATAAAACAGCTTAATTGAAGAAATTGTTCTTTGCTCTTCGAAACCGGCTCATCTTCAGCTTCTGTACATTTCAATTCAACATCAAAAGTACCACCGAAGTATTGATCAACTATAGACCTAAAACATAAACATCAATATTAGAAAATTACGATACAATTAAAGAAAAAAAAAATTGAGTATTACTTATATTTTTCCGAATTTGCATCAGCCCCTTGTTTAGCTGGTAGTTTTTGTTGCAACATTCTAACTAATTCAGTCCAAAATTCGTTGGCATCCTATCGAAATGATTTGTTTAATAATAGCAACAATATTAATAAGTGTTAGAATTGTAACTAACTTGTTGAGCAAATCCTCCGTGTTCATTCTTTTCAGCAAACCTCGGGAACGTAACATGAAGGGTTTGCAATAAAACAATCGGTGGAATACTACTGCCCTTCTCCATGGTTTTAAACAAATCCCGTAAGGCTGCTGTAATCGCTTGGGCTGGTACTAAATGACTTGAATCAGCTACACCACCTTGATATTCTTGTAAAGCATCTCGTAATTCTGGTACAGACTTCAAACATTGTACAGTTGCATTCATGTAACACGTATTACCTAAATTAGTTAAACCAGCCGGTAGATCCATCTATAATAATTAAATAAATGATTAATTGAGTTGATTTAATTAGGTAATGTTTTGAGTTAATTACAGCACTAGCTAATTCAGTCTCATTCATATCTTCAACGAAAACCGTTTTCTCAACTGGTTCCTTTGGAACATCCTCTTCTTTACTACCCATTAATAAAACAGTAACTCCCTGATAAATGATTGTTAATAATTAATGGAATTCTTCAAATCTGATTAGGAAAAACTTACATCTTTCAACTTGAAATTGTCCCAATCGTTATCTTTAAGAGTTACGCCCTTTATCATTACTTTTTGTCTTTCCGGTTGAACGCCAGTCAATGTATATAATTGTGCTTTGAACAGTAACGGTGATTCGTCTGTATTTACTTCAACATCTGGATAAGTTTCCTTGCCCCATTTAACTTTAACTGTGACAATTTTGATTTTTATTGTAATACAAAAAAAAGTTAGGTTATATTTGAAAAAAAATTATTTCACACGTTACCTTTATATTGTGGCATGTTTCTATTAATTAAATTCAATCAAATTTAATTTAAAAAATTAGATTTTTCACACAAAAATTAACGAAATTAGTTAATTATTTTTTTAATTAAAAAATATTAGAAAAATTGTCGGCTAATTGTCGATGACAGTAAAATTAAAAGTCACGACACAGGCTACCAACATTGAAACAAAGAAATTTTGACAGATTTATCACTATAAATGAAAAATCCCTAGATTGACCAGGAAATTTTCGCCTTTCTCTCTCCTCCACCTCAACTGTACTGACTGGTTCGGTTGGTTTTTGATTGTAGTTGTAAGAGGGTTTGGTTCTGTAATTTTACAACAATTAATTAAAAGTGATGGTGTTATCAGTAGCGAATTATTTGCTAATCAATGGACTGTTTTAATCCTTTTTTGTAAAATCCCTAGAATCAATTGTGTTGTGGTGATGTTCAGTTGTTTTAATAACAAGTGAAAAGTGAAATTTTTTTGTCTTCTAACATAGCTTACTTGTTTGTTATTGTTTGTTATTATTGTGGGCTGAAGAAACCACCCGCCAATTAAAGGAAAACCATGGGTAATTGTTTGAGTAGTCCCTCAAATAATGATCGGGATCGAAACCGGGATCGTATCGGGATTGGTGTGAATCCCATTGAAGATAATAATTTACAAACAAATCCTATGCCAACACCACCATCGGAAGTGGTACGACCTGCTGTTGTTAATCCTGAACCTGAACCGACAAATGCTAAGATATTCGTTGCATTATATGATTATGATGCCCGGACTGATGAAGATTTAAGTTTTCGTAAAGGGGAACATTTAGAAATATTAAATGATACACAAGGAGATTGGTGGTTGGCACGTAGCAAACGGACCAGACAAGAAGGTTATATCCCATCGAATTATGTGGCCAAATTGAAGAGTATTGAAGCTGAACCGTAAGTTTCTTTCAATATAAACATGATTTTTTTAGTTTTATCTCAACAAAAAAACCAAACACATGATATAACAATATAGACCTTGAATGTTTATTATCGAAATCTCAATTGTTTCCAAATAAAAGTTGTCCCTAGGTCAGTGGCGGGCTCAGGTAATTGGGGGCTCGAAACTGGTTTTTTGAGGCTCCCGTAGCTTAAATTTTATGGTCATGACTCAAACTCAGTGTTGGCTGATAACGGATTAAATTTTGACCCGGGATTACCTTTCCGCATTGACGTCATTGCAACAATTTAACCTAGGTTAAAGTTTAAGACCGACTTAAATAGTTAAACCACATTGGTGAAACTGGGGCTCAGTGATACAGTACACCAAAAAATGGGTAATTTGTGTTACAAACACACTTAAACTTCAGGAAGCCCCTTGTAGTTGGAGGTGTTGAAACAACCTTCATTAGCTTTACGGTAGATCCGCCACTGTTCCTGGTAATTACAATTGAAGTTTTATTTACAGTCATTACAACAAAAACATCTCGTATACCTATGTATTGAATCTTTTATCCAATAATAATAATAATTATTACACATTGTTACCATTTCTGATAGTTTATTTCCCTCTAGACTGATAAGAGTGATAGTGGTTGGTTATCTAGATTCAAAAGTTTTCCTGTTATTGAACGTACTTTTACCTTCAATTTTTTTAAATCAACAATTAGATTTTTTTGTTTATATTGACTTTCTTGTAATCATGTTGAGTGGATACAATTATGTTCATTAATAAGCACTTCTATGCCATACATCCGGTTTCAAATGGTCACTAACTCGTTTTTTTTTTGTTATCTATACATATTTATTGATAATGTAAATTGAATGTCCATCTGGAGGTCCTTCACATATAGTTGTAGTTTGATACAAGACGATTTGTTGTGGTAAAACTTCATTTTTACGGTAATACCATAAAATAATTAACTTTTAATTCGAAATTCAATGATGATATGAAATTTTATTCAGGAATTCCCCAGTTGTTTAGAATTATAAACAGGAAATTAAAAGATACTACCTGTTGAATTGTAAAAATATTAAACAGGTGTGTTATGTAAGTGGATTAAAAAAACACACACAAACAGAATGTTTGTGAATTTTCCTCGAATTTTGTGACTATTCGGGAAAGTTTAAACAAACAATTAGTTAAAAATTTGTCGATTTTGGTAATTTGGTCCTTACTGTCCGTGTTATCAGCACTATCGATAAGATTACTTTCTAAATCATTCATGCCACAACTTTCCACAGAATTATGTTTTATCCGATTTCTATGTTTAGAAATTATAATAAGCTCTAAAAATACATCCTCTATGAATATCCTGAAATTTTCATAATAATCCAATGATTTTTATATAAATGACACAATCATCAAATAATACTCGTGGACATCCAGACTTATATCCTTTTATCCTTCGTAATGCCATGAAATTATTTTAGAAATCCCTTGATAATAATAAACGTAAAAACCACAAACACGTTTCGTTTTAATTATTATTATATTGGCAGGTTTCAGACGTCGAAACAACATTAAACTCAAATTGATTTCGTTCATTTCAGATAATCAAGACGTGAGAATAATTGATTTGTTCATTTTTAATGATTTTTTTTTGATTATATAATTGTACGCAAAATCTGTGTGTTGAATCGTCAATTTATAGAAATTTCCAAAGATTTTATAATGTCTGAGATCTTTTCTTGCTTTAAAAAAAGCAACATTACCTTGACTTATTGATAAGTTTTCAAAAATCCTTACTGTCTACACGTGTATTTATTATTATCCATACATTAAGTTTGTTTTTAAATGCTAATAATACAGAAAATAATTAAGGGTGTGGTGGACTGAATCGTTTTTCGTTGATAAAAGGATCATGAATCATGGATATTTTCATTCTATTTTTAATATAAAATACATACTACTTGGATTGGATAATCACTGTTTATAAACAAACATAATTGAAATTACTTTTCGTTATCTTATCAACATTAGTAAATTTGTAAATTATTAATAAACTATTTAAAATAATTATTTCAATGTTACATTGGACTATCTTTATGAATAAGAATTCTATTGGAATTTTAGAATGTTTACTGCACTGATTAAGATTTTATAGTTTTTTTTTCGATTCAAATTAATTTAAAACGTGCATTGTTGTATGAATTATTTTATGATGTAATTCAACATTTTTGTTTTCTATTAAAACTTTCAAATTGTTGGTTTTTACTTGGCGTGATACAAACACAGTTTTTCTATCTTATAATTTTCCTCGATACATACATATGTATATGTATGTATGTTTCATGGGTTAACACTTTTATCCAAATAATTTATATTATTACCATTTAGATGATTTGTACAAATATGCGGTATTTAATTTTTATTCAGTAGCTATTAGTTATTCAAGGAATTTCTCTTTGTAGGTTGGTGAGAATAGTTGATTCATAAATACCAAATAATTTAAGTTTAGGTTTGTTTTTTAGAGATAAACCTATTAAATTTTACGTTCAATGATTTTTGCCAATAAATTTCTCTACAGATGTTATTTGTACGTATAGATACAGTCATTGATTAAAATAGTCTGAGTTAGTTACATAATTATTCAACCATTTTCAGGAAGACGACAACTGTTACAGATTTTTGTTTAGAACTGGGTTAATTTAGGTTTTTTATTCAAATTTTTGGTTGCATTTCTAGATTATCTATTCAAGATAAAAAAATTATGTTAACAACAGAGCAATAATCCTATAACATGATGTTCATGTTAATATTGATCATGCGATACGTTTTATTATGAAATATCACATTCACTACTTTTCTTCCTGTTCCATCAAATGGGTAAATAACTTTGGACGTTTTCTCGATAACTGGAAGCATCCTTAAACGGTAGAAACTTGAAAGCTCCATTAGTAAACTGATCCGATCTTTGGAGCTTTCTTAAGTGCGAATTGTGCTAATTTTATGACAGATTCAAGTAGTTTATTACAGTATGTAGCACTACCCTTCAGTGTAATAATTACATATGTATATGATTATAAAACTATAAGTTTATACTGCTGTTATCACCGAAGGAAATTCGTTATCTACTGTCATATCTTTGCCTTTGTGTAATATGAGCTAATCTAAATCAAAATCAAATCAAAATTGGTAATGAACCGAGAACGTAGGGGCGTTGATTAGATCTGAATGAAATAATTTCATTTTTGGCCACTTACCAAATAATTTCACTTTAATTAGCTAATCAATTAATTAATATGATTGTCATGACAGACTTAACAGTTTTTCTATGATTACAAAGTTGCTTTTCATTTATTCTTTACGGTATTTAATTCAGTTAATGAAACAATAATACATGAGTGTATGTATACCTATAGATATAAGTGAGAGTGAATAGAAGGAATACCAACAGTCTTACCACAAAATTGAAGAAATCAGAAGTCAATATATAAGAAATCAATATATATTTACATTAAATTATATTAGAAAAAAAGTGAAAGAAAATGCTTTTACCAACTAAATAGTAATTGTGAAAGAACAGTTGTTCACCTTTATATATTTTCTAATCTATTTATAATAGAAAACCTCATGTATAGTAAACTCTCCAAGTGTTAAAATCTTAAGATTAGTGTCACCGAATTTAACGAGGATTATATGTCCTGAAGAATACATAGAAGCCTGATTCTTTTTTTCAAATATCATATAATTTTGCAGCCTTGTACTAAACCAAAATTAGCCCTATGCTAAGAAAGGATGGTTCAATTGAACAAAAAAAAATTGTTTTGTCTAAAAGAATCGTGATTTTTTTAGTTTTGCAATAGTGATGATTACACAAAAATCATTTCATTTATTGAAATCGTTACAATTATTATTATTATTATTATTATTTTGTCTGTCCAAGGTAAAAACACAATAAAAACAGACTACTTTCTATTCTACCTGTAGTTGATGGATAATTCTAGAGGATTCTTTTGATGAAGACATATCCTAGATTGATTATTGATGGGTATAATAGAATTAGATTTTAATTAATTTCGATGATTAATAATACTATTTGATAAACGTCATATTGAAGAAAAAAGCATGACCCTGATTATTATTATTATTGTTAATCCGTATGGAGTAATTATCGCTGCAGGCAAATTTTATTGATTGAAACCAGTTTATATCTAAATGCCAATGAATATCAAAGTAATTGAAATCATTGCAAGTATTTTCATTAACAGATATAGATTTCGTATGCAGGGCTATTGTATTACCTTTTGTTATGGGTTACGTTTTGATTGATTAGTGTTAAGCCATTTTGTTATCTATCCGTTATATGTCCAAAGAAAACCTGGTGTTGGCCAAAATTGGACTATGTTCGTTTGTGTCCAATGCAATATAAAAGTCCTGGAACTTCCTGTTGAGATAGAGTCAATAATCCTTTTATGTGTACTATGGATCATTGGCCTACAGTGGTTTAACGAAAAATTCGACAAAGAACAGTTTATATTTAGTGGAAATTTATGAACAAGTTGTTTTTATACGGATGTTTAAGATTTCTATTTTCAAAGATTACACATTTTTAATTTAATTGAATCTCTCGTAGAGATTTTTTTTAATGATAGGAGTATCTTTTTTCATTTCTATATTTATACAACACAACTCACATCAGCTTCATAGGATACGAAATATGAAAATTTTAAGCTGGCGCAAAAAATTTTGAATTCTGATTGACTAAAGTCGTGTAAGCCAAGCTTCTTAATTTATCATGAGAACATACATATTGCCAGATCTTACAATTAGAATCCATGGCGATAAATGAGTATTTACACCAAAGCGTAAACTTCTAAATAGATTGCGAATATCCTTGTATCGCCGCAGTGAAACACGTTGGTGTGTGGGAGGCTTTACACTTTCTTCATCATTATACTCAAATACTTGGCTGTATTACTGGTTGCGGATATTAAGACGATTTTTCGCAGGTTTTTATTCGTACTATCTAAATCCTATATTATATCATTTTTTACTAATTACAAATTAATGCCTAATTACTATCAGTTACCGAAATAGTTTTAATGTGCCATTGTGTTGGTAAGATGCTAAAGAAAATTTTGTTATTCCATTTTCTCGTGTATTATTTGAGTCTCAAAGGAGCAATGCTTTGTGTAAAGCAAGATTTTTTATCAAAAAGTACATGTACAGAACTTTTGTTCTAATTTTTTTGTCCTTTTGTACTTTGCTCGCCTAGTTTTTATTCGGATCTTTACATTAATGATTTCTCTCTACCTCCCAATTTAGTAAAAAGAGCCTCTAATTTTTGTGTACAATCTTCTGAACGGCAAAAGCAAAAGTCAGACAACAGTTATAAAAAACAAATTATATTTACAGATACAATAAGATAATAAATAAAAATTACACTCATAACAAATTACGTAAAAAATGAATTTCATTATCGAATGACTGTTGTTTGAAAATATTCTAAATAAGAATTTTAATACATAAGGGCCCCCAAGCAAACTAAAGAATAGCTTGTATAAGTTTATAGAACTGGAGTGCAGAAAACAAAGTTGTAATTAAAACAATATTTAAAAAAAAAATAATAATAATAA
>JAZBHA010000340.1:24684-78522 GCA_037464855.1 Iselma pallidipennis | reverse complement strand
CTGTAATAGATATTACAGCACTGTTTTCGGTGCTGTAATAGCTCTATTAAAGAACCAAAATAGAAAAAAATTGTTACAATTTTGAATTGAAACTCTTAAAAGAGGACAGTTATAGATGATCACCGTATATATTCTGTATCTATATAACCTCATAACACGAATTATCTTGAATATTCTCTCATGAAAATGATATGTTAGGTGATTGTTTTATTAGCTAGCGGCAGATATCTTTATATTAAAATCTCTTATTTAGTGTTTAACACATGTTCATGTTTTATCCAGTAATATTAAACGGTATAATTGACGATTTATCTGATAATTTAATCGTTGCCAATAGCTTCTCATACAATATTAATGAAAATGAATAAAGTATTAATTTCAAGGGGAAATCTCGTTTTAATAGAATTGTAAAGAAAAACGGAATCAATTGAAAGGAGGGACAAGATCAAAGGTATTCTATTTTTTTTAATGAATATTTTATTAGAGAGTTAATGAAGAATTGGAGCAATAATTTATACGAGGAGTCGAGACACTGGGGGGAATCTTCAAACTTCAAAGAGAAATTTCTTTATTCTTTTTTCTCTCCTTCCACTGAATTTTTGTAATTGTGCTTTACCATATGATTATTTTCAATTTTCCATATATGTACAACATTATCATTTATGAAACTGTTAATAATAATAGGAACTGCTTAATTTACCATTGCTAATAAATCGGTGGAAATGATTGCGGTGAACAAACAAGTCAGTGGGAGAGCAGTTATACTGGAAACCTCGATTCAATACAGTAGACGACGAGCTACTTTATATTAGTTTACTGACACAACAGTTCCAGCTCGTTTATCATTATTATCATCATCATCATCATCATCATTATCATCATCACTAATATAAATATTTCATCTTTAATTATATTGTAAATACACGTTAAAATTTGGCTCTATTATCTTTCGAAAAAAACCTTTATTACTTCAATTAAAATTAACATGTTATTATCATCAATACAATGATCATCTCTCGATATTATAATATATATAGACAAAGTTACGGTATCATTTTGAGAAGGTGTCAGAGTTGACCTGCGAGACGTATACATATATACGTCCTACTAACGAATAAGGTCACAAATATCGGGGCCATGGGTCGCTACCATCACTCTTTAACTGTTGAAATGAAGAGAGTTTGTTCCTGTTGGTGTTGTTGGTTGAAACAGCATCAGTAGTATATAGGGTGCATCAATTTATTTATAACAGACACGTCCTAGAATCTTTATATTATGACCTAGTTGTGTTGGTGGATCTCTTCCTCTGTCGATGCTCTCTTTGTCCACCACGACCGTATATACTAACGTACAGTAACTAGTCTTGATAAAAGTAGGTTAGTACTGTAGAATGAGTGAATTAAGTGAGTGAGTTGAAGTGAGTGTGGTGGGATTTCGTTGTTGCTGGTAGAGCTTCGACTGTGGTGTTTTGTTGTATAAGTCAGTAGTATAGTAAATAGTTGTAGACGACATCGAGTGAATCAATCTATATCAAATTTTTTCCAAGTTTCGTGAATTTAAATCGTTTTCTCTTGCCGGTATCAGAGATGTGAAAGGGTGTTTTTTTGTGAGATTTTGCCATGAGCCCAGCATCTGCTGGCAATTTAGAAATTGAAAAATATATTGGTGCATGTTTAATATCATCACAAAATCGAACAAAATCACCAAGTTATAATAGTAATAATAATAATAATAATAATAATAGTAGTAATAATAGTTCAAGAGATTTATTGTTTCGTTATGGACGAGATGTTTATACAGGAAATTATCAAAATTTTGATGGAAGATTTCGTGTGCAACGATGCAATACTGTCAATCGTTGGGCAGGTGGAATGCCCTTAATTTCTTTTAAAAATCAACATTGTAATAAACGATCAGAACAACATGATCAACAACAACAACAACAACAACGGAATCAACAAAATCCACTTACACGTTTAGCAGTTCATACACAAGGAGCTCCTTTAATTGTTACAAAGACATTTAATAATAATCGTAAGGAGCGTAATCAGAAAAATGTGTCATTTAATAATAATAATAATAAATCAAGTGAAAATAGTAATAATAAAATAAAACATACTGGTAGTGAAAATAGTGTTGTAGATACTATTAGTGTGACTAGTGATGAAAGTTCAGGATCAACAAATTCGGATAATTGTCTACCGCGTATAATAAAACCAAGAAAACGTCGGAAAAAAGATCGAAAACCACCACATTTAAATCGACCATTAAATCAACAGGATGGATTTTCTACAGATAGTACAAGTCCTGAAATTGAAACAAACAATATTGATACACCAACAATAAATCAATTTATACCATTTATATTTAATGATAGTGTACCAACAACAATACCACCATCAACAACAACAACAAAACAATTTTATAATTTAGTTCCTGATGAATTGCCATTAATTGATAATAAATATAATAATTCTACAATATATGATATATCGGAAACACCACAATTACATCATAATTTTGAAGATGTTAAAGATATTATCGATGATGATAATGATAATAGTTTAGATATTAATGGTAATCAATCAACAATAATTTGTCAATGTCGTTATTGTGATCCATCTGGACAAATTTGGGATATTGATAGAGATTGTTATTCACCATTTTTAACAACACCAATTAGTGATAATAATAATAGTTTATTTACAAATTTAGAACAATTTATAACACAACAACAAAATTTAACAAAAAAATCAACAAATTTCGATGATTATAATTCATGTTTATTATATCGAATGTCATCAATTTCATTAACAGATAATAAAGATGATGATATAGATATAATGAAAACTAATAATTCTACTACATCGATATTATCAAGAGATTTAGAAGTATCAACTGAAATTGTTACATCATTGAATGGACATAGAGATTTAGAAATTCGATTTTTCTCAACACCAAGTATTGAGAATTGTAATAATAATGATAGTGTACGTGATGAAAAAACTACAAAATTATGTGATAATAATAAAACTAATCGAATTGATGAAACAGTTTTGAACTGACGGGTGTAAATAGTTTGATTTACATTGATTTACTATAATTTTATTTGTTCTTTTAATTATCATGATGTATATAAATATTTTTGTTTGATCTCGAATATATTGCAAATTGAGATTTATTATTATTATTATTATTATTATTATTAATTTTTTTTGATCTCTTTCTCTCTCTATATTATTCTATATTTATATTTAATGATACAACAATTATGTTCACCTTTCACTCTCTCTTTCTTCTTGAAAATTTTTGTGTAACATACTTCTTGTGGAAACTTTCCGGATATAGTTCTATAATAGTTTTTTTGTAGAATTAATCATCCGTGAATTTCTACTTGGATTGGGTTTTCAATAATTTTGAAAATATTGAAAAATTGATGTCTTGTCTGTAATTTTTTTTTGTTTGAGATTTAAAACTGTGTAGTTTATTAGAAGAAAAAAAAATATCGATTCAATGTAATTTTGATTAAATATAAATGCATCCTTATTATACTGGAAATTTTTTTTGTTATTATTATTGAATTTCCTATATTGGGTTTTCCATAAATTTCGTCTGATTGTTAGTGATAATTGAAAATATTATTAAATTTTTTTGTTCTTCATAATTTATATGCAAAAACTACGTGGTATAATCACTAATAATCCCATCAACTGAACGATTCAATCTTCTAGTTGTAATTTTTTTTTAATTAAAAAGGATTAGATTTTTTGCTCCCCCTTATAATAATGTGTTTGATAACTATGTTGATAGAAAATGAAATTCATTATTAATAATGTATAGGTAGACTCTATTTTTAGAGATTAAAAACCCCCCCATCATATACAGAGATATAAGTGAAAATTGAACCGGTTTCGGTAGTTGTGCCATCATCAGCACTATGTGAATGAACACCAAAAACCATCGAGATGTCTCAATTTATCATTAAATTATGGTAGACAGTCTTGATAATAAACTTGATTCCTGCAGTGACTTATAAAAGAAAGTAAAATGCTATTATTTTTGATGAACACATAGTGGAAAAATTTGATGATATTTGAATATAATTTTTGATAATGTTGGGAAAGTACAAGAGAAACCAGTTGTTATTATTATAATATATTTTTAATTATCTTTACCAGTTTTATGGAGACTTTATTTAAATAGAATTTGATAGATATTTATTCATAATTATCAGAATTGTTAATATTTTTCTTATTAAAACAAAAAAAAGAAACGAAAAATATTTACCCGTCCAAAGGTTTATGATGATTTAATTATAAATGATTATTATTTATTATTATAAAGACATTGATAGTTTGAACAATTAATAACAACAAGTCATTGTTTTATTTGTTTGTCATAGGACATACGTGAGAAATGTTGTTTATATACCTGTTGTTGTTGTTCACCTGTTTTGTTGTTATATTATCTATTTGTCTCTTTTATAAATTATCGTATTGTAGCCTTGAATTTTGCAACTTTTTTATTGTTGCCGTCGTCGTCTCTTCTCTAAACTAATTTTTTGCATTATTAAAACCCTGTCCGCATATTATTAGCCCTCCTCTATATTTTAAAATAAACTATAATTAATTTAAATATAGCAAAATAAATAGATTTTTTTTAAACTAGATCAGTCATTCTTTAATATAAAATTACCAAAAAACATCGTTTATTATTATGTTATTATTATGAGTTTGCATGTTTTGAAGTGGGTAATGAAGGTACTTTTATTGTTCTATATCCTAAGGTTCTAAACATTCCGTTCCACTATTTTACTGGTAGGTAATACCATCTTAGTTTCTGGGCCTTCCAGTAATAATCAACCGACGAAAATAGTGTATGTAACTATAGAAAATTGAAGGTGTTTTTTTTTGTTGGTTGTTGGTGTTCTTGTGGTGTTATATGCCTAGTCATTTCATGGGTAGGGCACACATTTTATAACAACAACCTGTGTGTGTGTATTACCTATATATTGTATGTATCTTGTTCAATCAACCACACCAAACACACGTACATATCTTTGAATAGAGTGTTAGAAAGTAACCATTGAATGTCCTCGACTTGTACAGATTTTTTTTTAGTACATCAAGTTTCAATTTTATATATATATCTGTATTAAAATAATAAAAATTTTCAATATTTTTATGTAACAACAACAATACAATAACTCAGCTCAATTTTGCTTACAATAGAAGAGAATAGGTGTGGTGGTAATATATTATTGATCATCATAATCGTTATTCAAAGCTTTGTCAGGCCGGATGTGATTTGTCTTTTATTCATGTTTATAATGACTAAACTGTTTTAAATTGTTAATCATATTCAAAATTTCAAGAGTTTCTTTTTCTGTTGTTTTATTTAAAAGAGAAAAGATTCAATTCAGGTTGTTTTCTTCTTGCATGTATTCTGATGTTGTAATTCATTTTCTTTGATGATTATTGAAATCAACAGCAACAACAACAGCACTATTATTAATTTATATCCTTTTGCAATATGTTGAAAATTTGCTGTTTCTTTTAGTATTTCGTAATCTTTTCTGTTAGCAATTAGTAGATCATACAAGAACAGTATAGAGAATTCACTTGTAATTAGGATGGTTGTAGATGATAACTACCCTCAGTTAGTTTTTCCTCTTCAGTGGAGCTTAAAGGTCTGCCCAAAAAACTTGTTCACACGTTTTCCCAAAAGCAATACAATTCACACTATTGTTTCGATTAATCTATAATCTCTTTTTTTTTGTTTGTCTTGAGATTATTAGAACATTCACATTTTCTTATAGGTAGTAGTGTAAGATTAATAGAATGTAGTTGACCTCGTGTATGGATGCCTCGTTCTCAATAAAATTTTGTAACCTGTTGATGACGGATTCCTTTTAGGAGAACTTTTTTTTGTTGTTGTTGGTGGAGAAAGGATACGGAAAAGACTTATCAAATTTTTGTCAAATTACTCCATTTACGCGGGGGGTGTACTTTATGATAATTTGTTATAATTTAATTGAAATGTATTTATTTAGAAAAAAAGCTCTATATAAGGTATTAGTTGAATATTACTTATAATACTTCCGTATTTAGTTTAATTTTTTTCTCTTTTTACATTTTATTGAGGTGAAACTATCTAGTATCAAGGTCAGTTATTTGAATACTTGTTGAAATCAATCAAATTGGATGACGTTTCAATTGGAAAATACAATTTTTCTTCTTGTGTTTAGCCTTTTTTTTGTAGTTTGTTGTAACAACCCAAATAGAAAAGAGAATTAATTATACAGGTGTTTTCAATCCTCTAGGCACATAGGCGAAAAGAGGCCTAGGCGGCAGTGAAAGAATTTTACCTATTCTGGATAATCCAAAAACCAGACCCTCTTTCACTTTGTAGATGTAGATGTAGATGTTTAGACAGGACTGAGTCTCCCCAATTATACTTGGACTCCAGTGATTCATTGTAAGCCCCGATTTCTCAGAGTTCCCTGTACTCCTGAGCCCTTAATAAATCCGAGTGTCTCCAATGGATAGCCTCTGTACCTTCTGAGGTTCGATGAACGGCAAAAGCAGGATACCCACACAGCACGTGAGCCACCGTTTTGTCGTCCTCTGAGCATTTCCTCCTACATGTGGGATCATCGCTTACGCCCAGCATTGTGACGTGCTTGTTTAAGTTAGGATTCCTACCACTTTTCTTAAATCAGCTCTGTTTAATTTCACTTCATACTTTTCCTTAAAATAAGTCTGTCCTAATATCACACCACTCTCCCACTGTAATAGATAATTGAACAAGTTTTTCGGTTTTTCATATTTGTCTATCTTGTCTATCTTAGGAAAAATTCCTATGTTTCTAGTTGGTTTTTGCCAAAATGTGTACCAGATAGAGAGAGATGCCTCATAAAAGTGACTAACTGAATAAGAAATATACCACTACCTTCGATACTAGGGCAGACTTATTCTAAGGAAAAGTACAAAATGAAGGAGTGCTTCTTTATTATCCAGAGTAGGTGAAATTCTATCTTATTTTTGTCTCTTTTTCGCCTATGTACCTACACAATTCCACTGATTTGTATACTCGACACTAGAAATGATGTTATGCTTGAATAATACTACTTTTTTTTAAAGAGAAAGTTTTAGAAATTATTTGGTTTGGTTCCTTTTAATATATCTCTATCTCTTTCTCTGTGTATCTCAAACAACTACAATTAATATGGTATTTGTAAGGTTTTTAAAAATATATTTTCATTGCCAAGGTTTGACCCTTTAATTGTAGGGTCACACCACTATTTTAAAACAAAATATGGCATTGATTTTGGCCCCCCAAAAAAAAAGTCTATTATATGGATATATAGGTCTTTGTCCATACAGACACACATATATTGACCTCTTAATTTATAAATATTCATCATATTAAAAAAATCTACTTAAGTGATGCTGACTTAATAAATTAGTCCACACATGAACAATAGTTAATTATGTACTTAACTTACGCAATTAGAAAGTCGATTTATTATTAATTAATTAATATTAAAAGAACTTTCTGTTTTTCCGTCGCCTTCAATTAATTAATTATTTTGCCAGTTAATGACTGGATAGAGAAATAATATGTTAATATAATTAATTCATGAATGTGTGTGAAGTGTTCGTTGTTCGTTAACGAAAAAAATTACACTCATGTTGGTTGTTTATTTGTTGTTATATGCGATTATGCACAGTCATCCCCTATTCTCATCTGCATATAATACTCTATCTCAATTCAAGTCTGACAAGTTGTTCAAAATAATACAAAAAAAGATATTAGGAATAATAAAAACAAAGTTAAACAAGTAGGTAGGTAGGTAGAGGAGTTCGCCAACACATTATGTATAGAAACGTTTCAAGAGTTTTGATGAATATTGAAGATTTTTTAAAGAAATATCGAAAAATTTACTATAAATAATTCAATGTCAAAGTCAGTTTTCTTCAATAAATTCTTATAATATTGGCGGATTATGCAATATTTCAGAAAATTCTCCCTACAGGTGTGGCATGTAACAGTCAATAATTCAATCACTAATAATAATAATAATAATAATCTAAATCTATATTGTTTGGTATTCAGTTAGAATTTTGTGGTTTATATGATTGAAATTCTCTCCTAAACGTTTTCTTATAGTTTTATCAGTAAAACGTATTGTTTTAATAAACCAAAGTGTGAAATAGTTAGTGTTGACCACATCCTGGTACAAGATTTGAATTAAATTCGTATTTATTATTTCTATTTTATATGTAAATTGTTTTTGATATTATCTGTATTATATCGAAAATTGTGTTTTTATTGTTTCAGTAACAACTCCAACACCTCCACCTAGACCCTGGATACCATTAGCTAAGCCGTCAACAAATCGACCGACTTGTAAGTTTCCTATAATTTTTTTTTGTTAACTGAATATTTTAATTATTATTATTAATTGTTTTGTATTATAGGTATTTTCACTGTGATGTGTTACAACGTATTATGTGATAAGTATGCTACACGACAAATGTACAGTTATTGTCCGAGTTGGGCCCTCAGTTGGGATTATCGTAAAAAAGGTATATTGGAAGAGATCAGACATTATGGTGCTGATATAATTAATTTACAAGAAGTTGAAATGGAACAGTTTTATAATTATTTTTTACCTGAATTGAAACAAGATGGTTATTTAGGTATTTATTCACCGAAATCAAGAGCTAAACATATGGCTGAAAGTGAACGGAAATATGTCGATGGTTGTGCTATATTTTATCGTACATCAAAGTAATTTTATTATAATTATAATAATTATTATTATTATTATTAATTGTTGGTTTTTAGGTTTACATTAATTAAGGAACATCTAGTTGAATTTAATCAATTAGCAATGGCTAATGCTGATGGTTTAGAGCATATGTTGAATCGAGTGATGCCGAAAGATAATATTGGATTAGCTGCTTTATTACAAACTACTGCAGCGGCTTGGGAAAATAGTAATATTTGGCGAATTCATAAATCGGTTTTTTTCTTAATTGATTTGTTTTTGTTATTAATTTTTGTAGCGCCCGCGGATGCCCCCTACATCCAACAACCTATATTGGTATGCACAGCACATATACATTGGGATCCGGAATTTTGTGATGTGAAACTCATCCAGACAATGATGTTAAGTACTGAGTTGAAGACAATTTTAGAGAAATCAGCACAAACATTAAAAGCATCTGAAAGTCTAAATATTGATTCAAACAGTATACAATTGGTGTTATGTGGTGATTTTAATTCATTACCAGATTCTGGTGTAATTGAATTCCTCAGTACTGGACGTGTTTCACAAGATCATAAGGATTTCAAAGACTTCAGTTATAAATCATGTTTGGAGAAGATATTGAGCTGTGATAAACCCAATGAATTTACACATTCCTTTAAATTGGCATCGGCTTATAATGACGAAATTATGCCGTTCACGAATTACACGTAAGTCATTAATTAAATCTAAATGTAAATTTATATTTTAATATATTGTATTTTTTTTTTTGTTGTTTAGGTTTGATTTTAAAGGCATTATCGATTACATATTCTATGCAAAACAAACAATGACACCATTGGGTTTGCTCGGCCCAATTTCCCAAGAATGGTTGACACAAAATAAAGTTATTGGATGTCCGCATCCGCATGTCTTTTCCGATCATTTTCCTCTACTTGTTGAATTGGAGATGGTGCCAACAATTACTGCACCAATTAATGGTCTAATCAGTCACAGGTGAGTAATTCACTGACACGAAACAAAACCAAAAAAAATTAGAAACAATTAAAATTAATTAAAAACACGAGAGAAAAAGTCCAAGGTAAATAATTTCGTGTTATTATATATTTTTTTTGTGTTTTAACTTAATGGTATTATTTATTGTTAATTTGTTGTTTTTCTGTGTTTAATAATTATAGGTAGCAACCGGCGGAGCTTAGTAATTAGCCATTGTCGCCTTTGCATTGCTGTACCTGTTACATCATTACAGACAACACAAATACATCATCTTCACAATGTATCTTTCGGAAATATGGTACCTGACGGCGTTGCATCCCACTGAACCGCCAAACAAAAAAAAAAAACACCATCAATCTTTAAAATATCCTCAAAATATTTAATTTTTTTTGGTAAGAAACGCACATTATGTACACATTTATTATACAACATCTATACTATGATTTGAATAATTGGTAAATTTATCAACAAAACAATGGTATGCATTGAATGATTTGTCTTTCCTTCTATATGTTCTATTCGTGTCAGTTGTTTATTGCTGTATAATAATAATTATAAGTAATGTCTACTGTGATTTTTTTACGTATTATCTATCTGTTCTTGTCTTTAAATAGAGCATACCAGTCACAAATAACGTTTGTTGACACTCAGATTGCAATTTTGTCGATTTTAAATAAAATTCAGCTTTATTTAATAATAATAATAATAATAATAATAAGTATGTATAAATTGTGGAAATATGTAATATATAAACACAACAATACTTCAGGAGTATTAAATTTTAAAAGAAATTAAAAAAAATCATATATTATTAGTATAATGTTAGTTTGCAATTGAGGAAGTTCTGCAAATATTTCCGGCACTTCTGAAGTACATTTTTGACTTGTTTTTTGTAAATGTTTCATTTTAACAATATGTATTTTAATGGTAATTTAGGAAGGAAGATCATGATTTACAGTTGTTTTAGATAATTTCCTATTTTTAACTTGTTGTGATTAGCTCGATCTCTTCTTGTTAACAGCATACAGACTATATCAGATGAAGAAGTTTTTTTTTGTTTAGATGTATAAACATCTATTTTATGGACAAAATCAAAAAAAAAAAAAGAAATTTAAACAACTTCAACTAATATAGTCGACAATTTTATAAATATTTGTTTTGTATATGAGCGAAGAATGTAATCATTACCCGTAGTTGTATATAAGTTGTAACGTAGTGATCTTTATTGAAATTGGTTGTATTTATCGTGTTCACCAAGCCCCCTTTTGCGTCTATGTACTCATTCATTACAACAAAATTTATACGAAAAAAAAAAAACGAGGAAAAAAAATCACACTAATATGAACAATAATAATTATTATTTTTGTACAATGATACTGGTTTTGTACTGACATTTTGACGATAATAATCTAAAGAAGAAACAAATAGTTATCCATTGAAAGAAAAACTACGAACGCTTACTTTTCTAGAAAATTCTCAAAAAAATCAACAACACAAAAAAATTTTGTACACAAAACATATTTTCAACACAGTGTAATATTTAAAAAAAAAAAACGTTCTTATCATAAAATCAAAACATCTTTGTTATCAATGGATTTTTAATTGATATTTGAATTAGCAATAGGTCATTGTGCAATGAAATCTGTAATATTACAAAATTTTTTGCAATTGAACATTGAAAATCACAGATTTCGTTGTTGAAATCTATCTGTAGAGTTAATTTATATTTCGGTTTTTTGTTTTTTGCTTAATTGTTGTAGTAATTGTTTAGCAATGTTCTTCTTTAAGATCAAGATGATGGCCTAAAGACGGAGAATTCTCACACAGCTTTTCGATGTTCTCTATAAAAAGGCAAAAGAAGAAGAAATAATACCACCTCAAAATTTTCCATATAAACCTATTTGTTTTCCACCCACATTACACGTTAAAGCATTTTTTGCACAACAACAACAACGACTAAAATCACCGTAAATACCCCCCATTTTTACGTTAGGTACTTAATGTTGAAATTTTGTCGATCATTTCGATTATCCAGATCTCAAGTCTTTTTTTTTATTATTATTAAATTCAAGTTTTAGTAGTGCTTACGGTATCGGACGATGGTTTTTAACATTTTTTAAGTTATATAAGTCTTAGGTGTTCTTTAACAAGATATTTATGTAAAATAGTGATGAAATAAATAAATTTGGACCATTAATTTCAGTTTTGTTTTTTTGTAGTAATTTACTCATAATTCACATTTTTCCAAATGTTTATGTAAATATTTTTTATAGAAAAACTCTTTACCACATCGTGGACATTTCACACAACCCTGTCTATGTGAATGCATATGTTCTTTCAATTTACGTATTGTTGTGAATTCTTGTTGGCACAATTTGCATTCATGTAATCGTTGATTTGTATGTCGTTTTAAATGTTTATGAAAACTATACCGTTCAATGAACGATTTCGAACAGAAATCACAACAATATTTATTACGATTATTATTCGATTGATGGATACGTCTGGTATGTTGTGCTAAACTTAATTGTGATTTAAAGATTTTGGCACAAATCTCACAAACTGTTCGTTCGGCTAGATGTTGTCTTAATGTATGTACTTGAATGATATTGCGAGATTTTGCAGTAAAATCGCAATGTTTACATTTGAATGGGCGTTCAGTACTGTGGTAATCCATATGGCGTTTCATTGATGAATGGCAACTGCTCTGTTTACCACAGATGTGGCATAGGAAGCCTTTGATGTTGTTGTGGCGGGCTTTTTGGTGTTTTTCCAGAGCGGCTCTAGAGGTGTGTCTAAGGCCGCACTCCTGGCACCTATAAAATATCGTTGGAGTACCAAAAACTAGAAAAATAAAGGGAAATGCCGTACTTGTAGGTATCAGTGTGGATAAGTAGATGAGCTTTCATACTCTTTGGTAACAGTAAAGTCGAGCATAGTTTACATGGGATTTTGTGTCTGGAATCGTGTCGTACTAGTTCTTTACGTTGCCTGAAAGTCTAAATTTCGACATGTTATCAAGAAGTAATTATTACAGATTAGAGATAGTACCTGAGGACATTTGTGGCATTTGAAAACTGTCGTGTCCTCGCTATGCTTCTCTTGATATGAACTTTTGAAATTTTGTGCGGAAGCATACTCTGGAATGCTGTTACTGTTATCTTCAACAAGAAGAATCCTGAAATTTTAAACACAAATTAATTAATTGAATTAATTAATTCTAATTCTTTACCTTTGATTTGCATTTTGTTCCCGAATTGTTTCAGTTTGTTTTTCATTCAGTATTTTTTGGGAATATCTACACATTTCTACAAATTTATCAAATTCTAATAATTTATTTGTGCAATTTGTGCAAATTAATCTTGAAATTACATCTTCTACATTAATCTTAAAACAATAATATAAAATTCCGGAATCAATTTTAATCAATTACCCTACCTTAATGTCCATATATTTATTAATTTTTTCAGGTAAATCTAATGAAATATCTTGGAAAATATCTTTTAATTCATTAGAACTAATTGAAGGATTCCCTTCAAATAAACAAAGTCTACAATAATTCATTTTATAAATCCTAACAACACCTAAATGACCTTAGGACAACAGGTGTTGTGTAGGTGTGTAGGGTGTGTTTATAACAAAAGAATTTCAAAAATTATACCTGAATGCTGATGGGAACAAAATTCCCCTAACATTAAAACGAATTCTAAAAAGAATGGGTCGATGGATCACCTACTACTTTGGTAAAGTCTATTGCGCAAAGGTGCTAAGGTCTGTCCATCGAATCATGAGCCAAATGGTCATAAAACTTCTGTATGAACCAAAACCGAATGTGGTCGAACCACTGACTCAGTTGACTATGTTTGACTATCGCTTCTAGATGGTCTCTTACTAAACATCTGCTACACACATTCGTTTATACTGGACGTACAGCTTAACTTGAATCATTGTGCTTCATTGATGACCATTTAGTTCATGACTCGGTGAACAGACTATGCCTGATCCAAATAAGTAATGACGTCATATTCTCTACAACTATAAAAAAAATACTTTGCCACCACAACTGTGTGACAGAAAGTGACGTCACATTATACCGAAGTAATGGGGATGCATTGATCCATACAAGGAAACCTAAAGGTGCACTTACACTACTAGTATTCATGCCGATCGTCCATAAAAGAGATAAAAACTGTCAGCCAAGTGACGATACAAGAAAGAAAATTAAAGTAGAGCTCGTTGAGCCTTAAAAATCTCATAAACTGGATATAGACTTTCAGTGGCGCAACCAGAGGGCTACATGCACCCCTAAGACAAAGCTTTGTAGTGTAGTGTAGCAAGTGTAAAGATTAAATACAAAAAAATATTCAAACTATACATTAGCGAACACGTTTTGCACTCCACAAGTTGCGCTACTGAACTTCTTACAAGTTGGAGGCTACGAACAGTGGCGGATTTTTACAAAGGCCTAAGAGGCAGATGTCTCGGGCATCTCAAATTATAAATATTAGATTGTCTTTTATATTTTTAGGTGGAGGCCCCAAATATTTCTGCCTAGGGCCTGCAAATCCAAAATTCGCCACTGGCTACGAGTATGTCAAGTTCAAGTGCGGGTTATGTAAACATAGCTTAATACTAATACTAATATAACATAGACACATACAGGAGGTCCTACCGGAAGTACCCACTCCAGTCATCTATTAACATGAGTAACTGAAAGATGAACAGATGTATAAGATTTCTTCTTTTAGAGAAATGTACATCAGAACATGGAATGAGATTCAAAGGAAATAAAAGCGATTCAGAAGTAAAATTATCACAATTCTATCAAGGAGATGATTTGTTTTATAGCATTTTCCACATCTTCATCATTATTATTATTGATTTGTAAATCCCAATTGTTATAATCATCTAAATCACATTCAGACGAGCCATTATCAACTCCTACAATTGATTTTTTTCAATAAAAAAACCTTCAATTTTTCTTTGTATTCATAGATTTACCTTCACTGAAAACCCATCCACGATTTTTCCTCGTTATTTCACTCGCAACGATACGTACGTTTTTGATTTTCTGTTGGTAAGTCTGTCTGAACCAATTTATGTCAGTTTTACGTCGTATATCACTAACTATCCATAATGGTTTTGATGGAGCTTTAAAATTTTTGTCAATTAGGGCGTTTCAAAATCAATTTTAATTTGTAAAGTCACATTATAAGCCCGAAATGTTTATCTAGAAACCTGCCTCATCTCGTTTTCGTGGCCACTGGACTTATAATGTGACTTTACAAATTAAAGTGTATTATGATTCATAATTTATGAAACTGCTCTTTAATTGTTCAATTATTATGAATTACCTCTTTCACAGGCAGCTCTACAAAAATATCCCGGATCTTTTCGTCTGATCTCATCACTCCATCTTATCATATCAATACGATAATTCTCTTTATACGGTTTATCACTCATTAATTCCGTTAAATCAAGATTATGATCCTTTGCATACAGTTCCTTTAATGGTCCAGATATACGGATAATACAACACTTCTTATCAGTTAATCTACAAGAAAAAAAACGATTATAAGAAAAATACAAATTTGCCCTTTTTTGGAAATCGTACATTGATTGTAGTTTTTCACAAATAAAATCCTTCCCAGATTTTCGTTTACCACTAAATAATAGAATTATTCTAGGATCAGTCATTTTAAGGTTATGTCTGGTAACTTGGACAGTGAACTTTGGACGAAATTTGCATTTAAAAAAAGAAATAACGGGAATTTTTCTTTTCTTTAAGCACAACGATGTCGTATCAGAGTCTTTTTTGATGTAAATTTCTTATCACACTTCGAACATTGATACAATACACGTTTCGTATGTACAATCATATGTTCTTTTAAACCATCTGATCGTATAAACGCCTTATCACACAATTTACAACTATATGGTCGAACACCGGTATGACAACGTGTATGTACTGTTAACATATACTTATCAACGAATCTCTTATCACAATAGATACATTGATGTTTCTTGTCTTTACAATGAACACGTCGTTGATGATCATTTAAATTTCGTAGACTTTTAAATGTTTTTGAACATAATTCACATACACAAATATCGGTAGAATGTGTCGACATATGTATATAGATTGCTGAAGCTGTCCGTCCGGAATAATTACATAATTTACATTTATATAAACGTTCATCACTATGTGAACGTGAATGGACAGTCATTGATGTTTTTGATGAAAAACATTTACCACAAGTCTCACAAATATGATCTTTACGATCTGTATGCAATGTTATCGTATGTTGGACCAGGGCAGCATTCGAATTAAAACGACCATTACATTGAACACACCTATAATGAAATTACAATGTAATCTTGAAAACTGATAGCATTTGATAGTCAAGTGTGCCATGATAAAAACGTTTGTCTTAGCGTACGTACTGATTCTCAGAGAGTTGGAACAGTAACGCCATCTATGTGAGTTTTGTAACGAGTCAAGTGTCGACATACGTTTCTCACGTCACTTGACTATAAATTGTGTAGATCACACGGTATACATACATATGACGATCTGTATGTTTAATTAGATGTAATTTCATGCTAGTTTTCCTGATTGATTTGCCACATTTAGGACAGGGTTGTTTGTGATTGGTGTCGTGTTCAAACAAATCTTGTCTACGGTCGAAAATCTGCAATTTTTTCCCAAATAATTTAATATTACTGTATGGAACAGAACATTAGAAAATTGCAAACCTTTGGGCATTTGTCGCATTTAAATACTGGCTCCCCATTATGTACAGACTGATGGTCTAAATATTCGAAACAATTATCGAATTCTTCCACGCATATTGTACAATTATACTTATTTTCTATCGATTTTTCATTAGTATTTTTTAAAATATCATTCTCTTCAACTAGGAAAGTCTCCTCTTCGAACTCTTTGAAAATATCTGGTTTTTCGTCATTTCTATTAGAAATTCCTCTGGTATTTTTGTTGTATTGTTGTTTGTTTAATCTTCTATTGGATTCTATACAGATTTCTTTGAATTTATACCATTCCTGCACTTTTTTCAGACAATAAATACAAATCGTTGTTGGTAAAGAATCAAATTCTGTAATCTGTAAATTATTTAAAAATATAATTAGTTTTTTGGGACTTTTTTTATAAAATTCTCTTACTTCTATTGTAACACAATCTTTAATTTTATTTGGAAGATTTTCTTCATTATTCTCTTCAAATATTGAATTTAATTCATTCTTGTTTTGATTTAAACATAACCTACAACAATCTGTCATTTTTCTTATTATTATTAATTAAGCAACTGCAATTGTTTTTACTTAAGTAAAAGTGTAATTATTATCATTTAAAGGTAATTTATTTTGTTATTTTTAATAGATTTGATGTAATTTGCCAAATTTTTGAGATAAATTTTAGTGCCCTTTTTTGTGTTAGACTTGCGCGGGTATTTACTGCCAATTTGGCCAACTTGAAGAAAAAAATTTTCTTGTAAATTTTGCCCTTTTTCTTCAGATTTTAGTCTTGTTCTAATAATAGAGAAGTCAAGAATTAATGTGACATACTGAACGTCCCAGCAAATATAGCCCCCTATTCTGTCGTTTCATGTTAAATGATTCATTTTCAAGAAAATGAATCATTCACTATGAAGCCTTAGAACTCAGTCTTTAGGGGCTGTTCATACACGGCATGATCATTAGTGCCCACACAGCGTATTTGATATCCTTGTCTGTCCTATGTCACAGCGATAAGTTGATACTGTTGACACGTGATTCGTCGTTTGCTTAATGATCATTAACATGCCATGTATGAATATCCCCTTATTCATTCATTTTTTATGATTCATTTTCCAAACGGGCGCAAAAATGAACATGTCATAAAACATACAACGCGATTCTTGATTGTTTGATGACATTGAAACCGTTAGTAGTCTACAAAAATTGAAGACAATTTAGTTCATATCATATGGGCGAGTGCATCCCTGTTTTTTTGAAACAAAGGGGTTGAAATTTCCCAAAAATTTGTTTCAGAACCACTGGAATCCTACTAATCCTACTATTATTATCAAACATATCAAAATTATGAAAGATTAGTACATATTCCAGTGGTTACAAAAAGTTTGTTCTTCTCTGGCGGTCCTCACTACCACTTCTCAATCCAACTCTGTATGATGGGATGCTGGGTCAAATATTATAAAACTTTTACGTTAGTTGTTCATTTTGAAAAATGAATCATTAAAAGTGAATCAGTTTCTTCAATGAAAACTAATTTCATTAAATATTGTAGAGGATAGATTCGATGGGATATTATGTAGAATATTTGAACTTTACCTGTGAACTCGATAGAAAAAACAACAATATTGTCCTTCGAATATTGCTATGTAATTGTTTATGAAAAAACAATGATAGTTAATCAATAAAACAGTTAAATTCATAATCCATTTCTGTTCTGTTTGTTATCAATTATCAGTTATTGATTAACGATAAAAACACCTTAATTAATCCACAAGTTTTGTGTTCATTTATTATTTGTATAAAACTACAATAATTTCTTCTTCAGATATGAATGGTGCAACAATAACCAGTATACATAGTGATGGTATATCGGAAATTTATGAAATGCCATTTAATGAAATCATCCGTCCATTCCAATCAATTTTGGATAATAATAAAGTTGAATCATTAATGAAAAGTTTATCAGATCCAATGAAACGTTCTGAAGTACCACCGATTGATGTTTTATGGATTATTGGACGTGAAGGTGGTAATTATTTTTATAGTTTTGGTGGTTGTCATCGTTATGAAGCTTATAGACGATTAAAATTACCATTTGTTAAAGTGAAATTGGTGAAATCAACAATTGATGATTTGAAATGTTATCTAGGTGCTAGTACACCAGATTTGAAATAATAACAAACAATAATTACACTGTATTACTACTATAATTATCTAATTTTTGGTGCAATATATTAATAGGACATCTATCTATTTACTTATCTCTGTACTAATTGCATAGAAAATTTTATAAAATTATTTACACAATAAACAAACAATTCTAATCTATTGATTGTTTATAAGTACCCATCAAGAAAAAAATAGAAAAAATTAAGGTATGTTGTACATGTCAGCATTATGATTTTTCCTCATAAAATACGGTTTATATGCCTTTTTTCTTGTATAATTTGTTTTTATACCATCATTACCACTAACATCACCATTATTATTCCCATTATTATCAGTTGTATTACCATTTGTACGTAGATGTTGTGGTATTGATCCATATCGAATTTGTATCAATCTGGTATCTAAGACTTCACAATCGATTTGCATCAATGGGACATATGTTGGATGTGTTGTATTTCCTAATTAAATAAAATCAATAATTTAATTAATTAATTAATTAATTATTACCGTTAGATAGAACTGATGGCATTATTAATGACATTTTCGGTCGTCTAGTTTCATTATGATATAATGCCGGTAATAACATATGATGATCACTAAATGAAACAACATAAAATGTATCATCTTGTCGATTGATTGCTTCAAAAAATTCACTATAAATACGTTCAATTGATGGTGCAAATATTTGCAATTCATTATTATTATTATTATTATTTTCCGATTTTTGTAAATCTTTTTTATTCATATTATAGGAAACCAAATGTGTTTCATATTTTTTTTTCGGTTTTCGTCTACTACGTAATGGACGTGATGATTTTATCGATGCTAGTGATGGTTGTGGTAGATTTGTTTTAGTTGGTAATGGTTCTTGTGGTCCTTTCGGTTTACCAATCCACCTGATAAAGACAAATTTATGTTATTTTTCTATTTGAGATAAGCCAGTCAATGTACTGTAGAAACAGTGTCGGACTAGGCCACCGTCCAATGGTAAAACAAATGGGTTCCAACTAAATATTGCTTTTGGAAAGGGGATTAATATACCGAGTGATCTACAAAATTTATGGTCAAGGTGTAAGGAACGTATGTCTACTGACCTGTATTATTTAACATTAAACTACAAGCATAGTCAAATTTTCACCATGTGCACCCCCACGCAGACGGTGAGAAATTGTGTAACTTTTTCCACCAAACGATTCTGGGTTTGAAGCATTTGAATTGATAGGGCGCTAATACTTCTAAACGTGTAGAGGGTACTACCTGTTTTGAGGAGTGCCAACGTATAATGTTCAAAACAGGTAGTACCCTCTCTATACATTAAAGCGCCTTATCATTTCAAACAGTTCAAAACCGGAATCTTTTGGTGGGAAAAGTGATGCAATTTCCTATCGTTTGGGTAGAGGATGCATATGGCTCATTATAGTACTGTAAAAGTCGTATAAATGGCATTACTACTTCAACTATCTGAATCAATACGTACACAAGGACATACGTTTGTTATGGTAAACTCTGACCATAAATTTTATAGATCACTCGGTATAGAGCCGCAACAACTTTAAATCGCGGGTCCTAAGTGAAAGGGCTACAAAACTGTTTTACTCAAAGGATCAAAACGTATTTTGCCCGGTGGGTCAGTCCGACTGTGTTTAGAACAAATTATTTGTTAAGATTTTATGTCCAATTGTTGTCAATATTTTATTACTATTATTATCAATAAAAAAATTGTTTATCTAATTTTGTATTACCTTTCCAATTCTAGCACCAATCGTGCACTTTCTGTTTGATTTATAGCAGCCGGACACATAGAAAATGGTGAAAAATTCGACGTTTTATTGCCACTAGTCTCATCTGTTGTCCACAATAGATTTCTACTATGATGATTTAATAATTCTGGACTATTACTTGATACAAGATCAACAGAATTTTTCATATTAAATGGTTTTCTAGAATAATAAAATTGATTAATTAAATTGAAAACAAAATAGATATAAAACTCTTACCTAATAAAATCTAAATTAAAGCCAATCGTTAAAATAAACATACATAAAACTAGACCATTTTTCAAATTTTTATTACCTATTGTATTTCTATTTTGTAATGCATTCTCTTCATATTGTGCTAAACGTACTTTTAATTGTGCATTTTCAATTTTTAAAGCTTGATTTTCAATACTTAAATCTTTCACTTGATTCTCTAATGATGTTAAATAATCTTTTTTCTTTTTACGTGATAAACAAGCAGATTCACGATTTTTTATCTTACGTTGTTGTCGTTTCAACATTTTCGGATCAATATTGACATTAATCGACATACAATTATTATTATTTTTAATACCATTATTTAAAATAACTGACGATAATGGACTACAGGTGGTAGTGGTTGTTGGTGATGGTGCTGGTAATGTTGATATTACTTGTGGTATAGGAACTGTTTGAATATTTTCTAATACAACAACTTTAGGTGAATTCGTTACTGTTACTGGATTCATATTTGTTGTATTTTTGATAACAACATATTTATTCTTATTGGATCCGGTTGTTGGATATGGTGCTTTCGGTTGGATTGGTACACGTCTTTCTAGTTGTTTAATTAATTTAACAGGTTTCGCTTGTCGTAGTTTTACAGGTGTTGATAAAACATTTGATATAATAACACTCCCATTATCATTATTATTATGATTTAGGAAATTTGTTGGTGATAATGGTTCAGCTTTCATTTCAAATTTTATCTCATCTTTAGGTGTTTGTATTGGTGAATTGCTTTTTGTTGAATCTGATGAATTGCCTGAATCGAATGGTTCTGATTTGATATCACTTTGTAAATTTGGAAAACAATCCGGTCCCCATTGGGATAGATCCATTTGTTGTAACTCATCAATTTGTTTAGTTAAATCATCAGTTAATTTGTCATCTGGTTGTTGGTGGTGGTGTTGTTGGGGTGCTGTAATTTCTGCCATAATCTCATCAGGACTTTTATCAAAAAACGAATTCAATAGATTCATCTCATCTTCACCAGGATTCAATAATAATGGTATATCTAGATCGGATGATAATTGTTGAATGAAATCTTCATCCGACTGGAAATCAGTATAATCTAGAATTGATTAATTTTTTTATTATTTATTAATTATTCATGATAGTGATCAATACAAGATGTTTTTTTTTACCTGTCCCATAAGAATTTCCGCTGCCACATGATTCTGGTGAACTTTTAAAATCATAATCGTCCAATGTTAAATAATCACCGGTAGTTAACATTTTAATTAATTAATTTTTAATTAATTATTGTTAATTTAATTTAAAAAATGCCGAATTAGACACATAACCAATACATGTTGATGACGTTCTCTATTTCTCAAAACAATTTACATAGGGAGTTTTGTTGTATTATGTTGGTAGCAGAAATCTAACTGTGAATCTAACCGTCAGATGATGAACACCTGTTCGTTCACAATCGACTGAGCCCGGAGTGCGGTATTAGGGTTTCGATACATTTTTACAAAAAAATGGAACTGCTCGACTATTATAGCGGATTTCTCCAACGCGGATCAAATGTTGGTATCAATTCCGGCAGTATAGTGACGTCACCTCAGTTGAAAGACGTTGATGAAATGGTTTGATGCGATTATTGGCATTTGATACCGTATCAAATGTTTGATTAGTGTTGGAGAAATCGGCCATAAATGCGGTCTTATCTGAACTGGACAGGAGAATAGTCCGACATTATCGCTCGTGGCACCATCTGATTCCTTACTTGCTGGATTTCTTATATTGTTAATTCTGAAAAAAGGAATTTATTATGAAGTCTAACATTGTGCCTTATAGTTCTGTGTCACGTTTCTCCAGGAGGCTCAGCACTCTAATATGACTCTGAGTGGGGCTAGGGTTCAAGAGTGATAGAAGGCTCTCCTACCCGCCTTCACAAAAATAAACCGCTATACTCCGAGACAAATTACTAGAGATCATCCACAATGCTAACGATTATGTTCTTTTGACATGATCTTTATCATTATTTTAATCAACAATCTAAAAATATCAATTTATGTATTTATTCATTTACAGCCAAAAATGTGGCTGTAACATCACTTTTTCCCAATTAAGAAATTTAAATTCCAATGTTTGGGAAACCTCCAACTTTATAAAAATTACCTAGCTGGTAAAATCATCCTAATAAAATAAAAATATCGACATGCATCTAAGTTAATAGTTTTGTGGATAAACAACCTCTAGATATGAATAAATAATAGATATCCGGGAGATATGGCATGGCTTCGGTAGTTTAGTTGGTAGAATACTCAACGCGAAATTGAGAGGTCCCAGGTTCGATCCCTGGTCGAAGCCGCTATATTTTCCGGGTACTCTTTAACATTGATTTCCGCTTTGTCAGTCATAATTAATGTACTTGACAGTTAAATTAATTAAATATACAGTGGTACCTTGGTTAACAACGGTAATTCGTTCCAGAATTGCCGTCGGTAACCAAAACCGTCGTTATCCAAGACGCGCTCCCCCACCGCGCGTGGTTGAGTGTGATCGGCCAATTCCGGTGTTTTATCTCGGACCGAGGTTCACCGAAAGGAGTCGTTAAGCAAAGCATGTGTCGTTAACCAAGACACTTTTTGGCTTCCGACCAGTCGTCGTTAACCAAGTACGTCGTTATCTGGGGCCGTCGTTAACCAAGGTACCACTGTATTTAAATTCCAATGTTTAGGAAACCTCCAACTTTATAAAAATTATTTTTTGTTGACACCTTCAAGTGATTAAACTGTGTTTAAATTCAGTGGCGGCTGGTGAATTTTTTTTTTGGGTCGGCCAAAAGGTGCAGTTGCAGTATTGGATGTCGGAGTAGAAATTTTACCCTTGAAATTAATTTACTATAAGGATCAATTGATTGAATAAACATTTGATTTATTGCTAACTTGACTTCTACGATCGTAACATTCACGTTACTGAAAATGTTGGGTCGACCGGGCCGACCCTGCCGCCCCGGACCAGCCGCCACTGTTTAAATTTGACTTGACTGGAGATCTTTTGCCGAAGTGCTCACAATCTGGGAAGAATTACGAACACATTACACATAATCTGATCGCTAGACGATTGTTATGTTGGTAATACCACAGTTTAATTTTTGTTGTGCTGTTGGTAGTGAATATTCTAGAATCTTTTGTTTTATATTTTACCGCGTAATTTAAACAGAAAAACCACGTATGTACTTTGCAACTATTTTTAGTAAAAATGGTAAATATTTCTTTTGAAAATAATTTATTTTTATATTTGTTTTTCGTTTAAAACTAATTAATCAAGGTAACTATTAATAGAATTCATGAATTTTGTTTATATTTTCGCAATGTCGAGTACGCATGCGTACACGCCTGACGTAAATTCCCGAATATCCCGGAACTGTTCCGAACTTTGACAGATGATAAATATGTCGGTTGTGAAAATACAGCTGTTGTTGTTAAATAAAACGCAAAAACAATTTTTTTTGCTTGCAACGTAACTGTGGAATATTTTATTAAATGCTTTAATTTTTCATTAATTTATTGAGATTTGTTTTCAAAAAAAAAACGGAATGGAACAAATGGAATTACGTACAGTTGAACATTCAATTCCCAAAGATATACTGGATGACCTTCTGACGTAAGTTCTTCTGTTTATCATTAAATCTATTTGAATCAGTGGCGGATCTAGCATTTGGGGGCCCTGAAACTTATGTTCTTTCAGGGGCCCTGAAGCTTATGTTTTGTAAGGGGCCCCTCAATGACGTACACAGATTGTATTACCAAGCTTAAGCTTCGGGGGTTCCTGAAACTCAGTCAACTAGATCAATTTGTTTTTTTTTTTTTTTAAACTATTGTTCAACGAATATCACTGATACGTGGATTAAAACATCGTCAGCATCTTTGGTTTACTCTTGCCAAGAATGCTGTTCCCCTTGCTGTTGCTTATTATTTCTTAATTCTACTTTATTATAACTAGACACCGGGGCCCCTGAAGCTTAAGCTTCATCATAGATTCGCCCTTGATTTGAATTTATTTATAATTGATTGTTATTTGTTTGTTTTAACCATATAGACGTTTTATTATTTGCGTACCGGAATCTGCAAAACAGAACCTGATCCGAATTTGTTTTCAAATTGAATTGGCTCATTGGTTTTATTTAGATTTTTATGTTCCCAATGAAAGTCGTTTGAAAGCTTGCAGTATTTATGAATTTGCCGCTCATGTCTTTCAGGTAATTTTTTTCCACTTATTTCTCAACCATGAACGATTTATAAATTTCTGTTGAATTTAATTTTCTAGCATATTCCTTCCTTACAAAAAGAACTCCATAAATTAGATGAAATTTTGGCCGAATGGAAGGAATATAAACAAACAGTTCCAACATATGGTGCCATTTTATTATCAGAAGGAATGACCCATGTATTATTAGTACAAAGTTATTTTGCTAAATCATCATGGAGTTTTCCAAAAGGTAAAGTGAATGAAGAAGAAGATCCAGCCCATTGTGCTATACGTGAAGTATTAGAAGAAACTGGATTTGATATAACCGATTACATATCACCAGATGAATGGTTAGAATCAACAATTAATGATCAATTAGTTCGATTATATATAATTAAAAATATACCATTAAATACGAAATTTCAACCGAAAACACGTTATGAAATCAAAGCATGTGAATGGTTTCCAGTTGCTGATTTACCAAATAGTAAAAAAGATTCAACACCAAAAGTTAAAATGGGCGTTAGTGCTAATGCATTCTTTATGGTATTGCCATTTGTTAAACGTTTAAAATTACTATGTAATGCACATAGAAAACAACGACAGAAATCGGCTAGTGAAGGTGATTATCATTACAACAGTAATATAATAACAACACATCGTACGAAAAATCGAATAATCAAAAATGATGAGTTTGGTAATCGAAATAGTGGTAAGAAAAGTGAACGTAAACATTCAAAACGGCAATTATTTAGTGATGATCATGTTGAATTTACTGCACCGTCTTGGCTCAATTTTAAATTCGATAAAACTGCCATCATGGAGTGCATTCCTTAGAAGAAATACATCCATTTATTTATCCATTTTTGTGATAAACAAGATTCTACTCTATGTATTGTATTCGTAGTCATATTATTGAGTTGGATATTTGTTTCACATGCAATAAGGTAAATATTGTGATAATTGACAACCACAGTACTCTTCTTATTATTTGTACAATTTAACTTAATAACAGATAATTGTTTTTAAAAAACAAATTTTAATTTTGTAGACCAGTCAGCTTTTACTACGGTTTTTCTATTAAATTATTATTATTTCGTGTTGATGTGTATAGGTTGGCGTTTTTTTTGTTTGTAAATTTTGCTTTTGAAAAACAGGCGACAATGAAACAAGGCTGAGTATATTTTAAGTTTTTAGAATTTATGATTCATTTCGACATGGAGGCAATTATTGTAAAAAAAATAGGAAAAAGTAGATGAAAAGGATTCGAAATAAATATCTACTTTTTGATTTTTGATTTTTTTGATTTAATATCCTTCATCTGACCATGTAATTTTATAATCTGGATATTTGGTTTTCAATACATCAACAGTAATCTGATGATCAGCTTTACCATAACCTTGTGAATAACCATAAACATTAATTGATTTACCATTTAAATCATGTTTTATCCGTCCACCACCAAGTATATTTGTACGCCATTCACGGATTTGTTTTGAACTCTTTAAATTTTGTAATTCTTTCGTTACTTTATCATTAATATCAGAATGATAAGGACATTCAGCATAACCACGTACAATATGTTTTTCTTCAATTTTACCATCACTATTTGGTACAGTTAATTTGATTAAAATATATTTAAAAACACCATTATTATCAATATCAACATTTTCAACTGGAGGGATTACAGTTGATGCCATGCTTATCAAAAAATGCTGAAAACTGAAAATAGACGTTACATAATCGGGGGGAAAAATTCCAGTAATTTCTACAAGTAATATTGAGAATTTGGAAGTAAAAAGTAATGGGAATTTGATGGGAACCTTAAACAATAAATAAAATTGGATTTTTGAACACTTACCGGTTACTTATCAGCCTTATCGGACGCAATAACTTTGACACATCTGTCAAATTTGACATTTGACAACAGCATGAATTGTTAGTAATTTTAATTTTCAACAATTGGTACCACTGACGTCAACATTATTTAAAATCAAAATTTTTGCTATATTTATACAATTTTCTAAACAAATTCAACACAATTCTTCAATATTAACGTATAAACAACAAAATTACGTAAAATATTGCTAGAAATTCGTTAAAATTATCGGTTATTTATGGGATGAGTTGTTTGTGAACGCACCTTTTCTCGTAGTGGTGGGGATGTAGTTAGTTCAGTTTTTCCCCCCGCCAGTTTTGTTTTTCCAGTTGATGTGATGTTTTTGGATGAGAGTGTGTGCGTGTACATCCCATGATGGCTGCTACGTTAACCCCAGAACAGGAGGAAGTAAGTCCTTTTTTTAAATAAAATCCAATTTTTTATCGAATTATTTAACGACCTGTCGGTGGTAAAACGGTTTTTCGGTAATGGTTTTGTTAGAAAATTAATCAATTATTGAATCTTATAAGAACCATTTGGTGGTCGTCATCGTCGTCGTCGTCGTCAATGATAGGATGTTGGAAATATTTGTTAAATGTTGTTGTTGAACATCCTACACACTTTTAATTTATTTAAAGAATTATTTAAAACAATTTACAATGTTTTAGGACTTTTTAATGTTGACTTTTATTCATGGTTTTTGTTGTTGGTGTTGTTGATGTTGTTTGTTGTTTTGCTGGATTTTCCAACTTGTTGACAATGTTTTATCGACTACCTGTAAGATTTGGTCTAGATTTTCAATAATTAACATTTTTTAGACAAGAAACGTAAATAAATCACAACAATTCCTCATTGAAATAATTTTACAATTATTCATGACGATTGTTTCCTGTTTTGAAACGGATTTTTGGAATTTTTCCTGCGAATTTCCATGATTTTTATTTAAAAAATTGATTCTGGAAATATTATTATTATTATTATTATTATATAAAATATATACGTAAACAACACATGCCACAAATTTTACAACATACGTGTTTTATGGCAGGATTCCTTTTGCATGTGTTGATCATTGTAAATGCCATTTCTTGGTGGAAAATTGATTTTCTCCTACAAACTCCTTTTAGATTTTCGTGTAATTCTAGAAATTCTCGAAAACTTGTGTTTCTAGAAAGTAATTTTTTAATTATAAATCATTCGGAAAATTCTACAATTTTATCCAAACATATTATTAGTTCTAGATAATTTTGCGGTTTTTATTATAAATATAGGATGGTAATTATCGTTTGTTTGGGATATTTCCCCCCCAAAAAAAAATACCGAATAATTCTAACACTAGTTTGGGCATTTAAATTTTAAAGGTCCACGATCAGGAATTCACCGGAAACAATTCAAATTTCTCCCCAGACAGGGTCGAACTGGGCAAAGAGGATAGAGAATAGAGGATTTGTCCGGGGCCGATTTGGCTTTGTTTGTTTTCACACAAAATATAAATAAATACGGCACTCCGGTGCTAAAGTACTACAGTCCAGTCCTGGTTCTAATTAACAATTACTTCACAATGAATAGTTTTTCTACAACAAAAAAATGCGTTTCTAATAATGAATGAGAATATAGCACGTGTTTTTCGGTGCACGATAGTCGGTATTTTTTCAATGAACATTTTTTCTTGTAAATGTAGTATGTAGATGTCGTAATATGATTAAAATTTGAGTCACATACATAGTATAGATGAGGTGTGTCGAATTTCTAGTAAAATTGTAAAAAACCGGAAACGGAAATTTAATTTAAAGGAATTCTTCTATTTTAAAAAAATATAGAGTTGTTCATATTTCTCAAAATAAATACTGTACGTAGACACTGGTAAGGGGTTGAAAGGAGCCTCCCTTATCTGACGTAGGTTTTTATTTTTTTTTTAATCGATAAATAAATAAATCAATTATTGCAACTAGAAGTGCAAAAATAACCAGACACCCTACATTTGTATACAATTAAGGGGTAATTTGGAAATATCTTTTTACAGAAAGTTTTATTTATTTTTATTTCTAAAAATAAATGTTGCATATAAATGTAGGTATACATATTTGGTGTACGGTAGGAATGAAACTTTTCTAGATTTGATCTACCAGATGTTTCAGTCTAAAAGGAATCGCTTGTATTTTTGTTATTTATTGAATCATTGATAAAAGCAAGCTTGATAGATATCAATTTTCTGATCTACTAATTTGAGAAAACTATATAATCTGCATTTAATTTGTATTTGAAATTGTTTTCTCATTCATTGTCTCGATGATTCGTTTCAAGATTTCTCTAAATTTTGGCTAAATTTTCAACGTTTTTTGTTGCAAACCACAAATATTCATCTAATTTTCTGTATGGAGCCTCCTCACGGTAACGGATCCAGGCATTTGGGGGCCCTAAAATTTATGTTCTTTGACTAGCCCTGAAGTTTATGTTTTGTAAGGCGGCCCCCAAAGTATAATACATAATCAAAAAGATAGATTGTATTATCAAGTTTAAGTTTCATTAGTTTCGTAATCGATTCACCAATTGGAAAATCGATGGGAACCTACCTTCTAGAGGTGATAGGAAAACTAAAATGCTAAATAATAACTGCCAGTATTTCGTTGTTATCATAATTTATTTCATTCAAAGTTTATTTTTATTTGAATCTTAATTAATCGTAGAGCATTTAATAAACTATTTCATGCTTATCGTTAGTTTTATTTTATTCATATTGTTGATATTATTTTTGCAACAAACACCACGTGTATAATAAATTAATCGACGTTATAGTTTTTCTTGGAATTCGTTTCTATTAAATATTTTTGTGTGAATTTTCCAAACAATTAAATAAATTTTGTTTATAGCTTTGTATTATTTGTGTATGTGTATGTGTGTGTGCGTATGTGTGAAAAAAATGTAGGTGTTAAAAATTACCATTACCGGTCAAAAGGTCGGTCGTATCAAATTATTAACCTTGAGACTTTTCATGTAATCATATGACGAATTTGATTTTTTTTTTGTTCAAATTGTACAACAAACTCAAAACTACAGGATATTCGTTTTAATTAATTATTATCAATTGGAGAGGATAATTAAGTAATTATTACTTTTATTTTTCTCTACATATATCCGTGATCTTCAAACTTTGTCGACCTATGGAATCCATAAGATTATAAAACTTTTTTGTGGAACCCCTATTATTATTTTTATTGTTTCCTCACATGCGGGTTGTAGTTTAAGTTCCACTCTACTTCGGCCTTTAAGACCTTTTGTACACCGATTATCGAACTTTAACAGGTTATTTATCTTGCCTCAATAGGCCTGTATTTTTGAGGAAGTCCAGGATTCTAGAGGAGGGATATTAGGGATATTAATCTCCTAGATGTCAAGTTCTGAGGTCCTTTAGTATCTCGCAGTGACATAGAATGTGAAGTGGTTCACAGGTCTCCTAACACTCCAATTCTATGGAGATGTTTCCTCAGACTACAGTATCCTGGTAAATAGTTCTGTAATCTGCATTAGCTGTTTCCTGTTGAGTGCCAGGAATTCCTTAGTGCTCTTGCTGTTTGGGCTCGATAGAAACATTCCTAGTAGAGGTGGTGTCTCTTCTTGAATTGTTCCCTTATAACTGCCCTTGCATTTACATATGCGACACCGGACTAGTGGCAGTGGCCCTTTTTGCCAAAAGGTCCGTTTGTGCATTTGCTCTATGCCTTGATCAGCTGGCACCCCCATAGATAAAAGACATTAGTATGAAATTAATTGTTTTGACTTTTTATCTCTTGGGTTGCGTAGAACCTCAGGGTTCCGCTGAACACAGTTTGAAGACCACTGTTCTATATCAATGTGTAATAATAAGTTATTTCGATATACCTATAGTAACAGTAGTAATAATAATGATAATAATAATAATAGTAGTAGTAATAAAAATTCTTTCATTTCATTAATATGATTTTCATTCAAATTAGTTTGATATTGGCGGCTGTTGGTTTACATGCTTTCAAAAATTAATCTTTATTGGTACATGTGTTTGCTAATTAGTTAAGGGCTGAATTTTCACGTCTTAGGACCAGATGTTCTTTTAGGAAATATAAATATTAAATAGAAATATTAAATGATTAGATATGCACAAGTGTGCAACCAAGTCCACCGTGAGAACAAGGGTGGAATTCAGAAATATAACAATAATTTTCAGATTAGTGTTTAGTCTTGAAGTTGAGTCTTTAAGAAACAGACGTAGAACACAGGTCTCTTCTAAGTGCATTTAAATAAATAAAATCAATTAATAAAATATAATTAGTGTTATTTTAATAACCTAAATCCTAGAGCGGCGATTTGTTGTTGTGTTCGGTGTTCGATGTGTTTATTTGTTGTCTATCTTTTTTCTTATATTTTATTTATCACAATCCTGTTTTGTTTATTTATTAAAAGTCGATGACATTGAGATGCAATGGTTTTTTTTCTTTTGACTATAAAACCGCAATTCTTTTGTAAAATTTTCGTCGGTATTTGTGGTATTTTGAGAAGTTACACGAACAGATAGTAGAAATATTCACGAATTTCTAATGATTTATTATAATTTTCTACATAGAAATCCAATTTTAAAGAGAATCTTAAGTATTATTAAAAGTGAAATTTATGCGGCGACCCTAATTTATTATTTATGAATAAAATAATAGTCTAGTCACACGATAGATCTAAATTACAAATTAACTAATATTACAATTTGTATTGTATTATTTACTTTGATAGTGAGATTACCACATTTATCATCATGTGACGTTCTGTATTGTTCCGTTTAAGAAAGGACACAATTGTAAAATTCAATACAATACATTAAATTGTAATATATTAAATTGTAATTACAGCTGCCGTGTGACTAGGCTATATAAAACTATTATACGCTCATATCCCATTAGTTTGTTCATACATAATTTATAAAAGCTATTAAAATGCGACACAGTTTTCATTTTTCCCATAAATTTTAAATGGAAGGCAAACACAGAAAGGAAGTAAACTAGAACGTAGGTAATTTGGCTTTCTTTCTATTATTTTATTGTTCCACAAAAAAAAAAAACGGGAATAATAATAAGCGAACTTTTGCCAAATTTTCTTGAAAATCTTCTTCAATATCAACAAATTTTAATCAAAAAAAGAAAAAAATCGTATTAGTCATCTGTTGTTGTTGTATTTTGAAAATAAATAATTATGAAATGTTGAAGTTTTCAACAACAACAAATAGAAAAAAAATGGTTTTTCCAATATTGTTTAACTATTTAAAGAGAAAAACACAACAATTGGAAATCTTCCATGCAATTTTCTCGGTTATTAATAAAGGAAAGAGAGGTGGAAGAAAGCTTCTGTGAAAATTGTGGTTTCTTTGATTAGAATTTCGACGAACTGGGAAACAAAAAGTTGTAATATTACAGTAAGACCTTGCTGATTTTTATACCAATATCTGATATGACCATTATCACATAATTGTGTGTGTACATGAAGGCTTTTAGTATCATTTTTATGACGTTATCTAATAATAAAAATTTATCTTAATCCGAATTGTTCGCTTGTGGTACTTATTTATAATGAAATTTTTTTATAATAAACCTAAAACAGTTGATGATTGCCGGGGATATTTTATATAATCACCACTTATTTGGGGTTGTATTTTGAACATCTGTCTGTCAGACGACTCTTCAGATTTGCACTCGGAGCACCGGAAATCCGTAAATGATGATCCTGCTTCTTTACCCTCATCAAAAAAAAAAAACCTAAAAATTTATTTAAAAATTTTTGAATTTATTTTGCACCTGTGTGCGGTTTTTTTCTTATTTCTAAAGATCCAAACGATAGAAGAACGATCTTATTTGCTGATATGTTGTTAGCAACGTTCAAAAATATCTCTAGTGTTTATTTTTACAGTCATTAATAAGAACGTAAATAGAAGTTTCCGGTAGAGACGTGCGCTCCCAGGAATAATTTCCGTTTTAATTTTTACGTTATGTCTACTATGTCTGTACATATTTCTATAGGGTTGATTTTAGGATGTATCCATTAGTGTCCTTTAAATCTTATTTCATTTATTATAATCACTTATCAAAAGTTGTAATCTTTTTGTTTTGTTGTCTATTCTCATAAAGAAAAAAAAAAGATTTTTCCTACGCTTTCTTTTTATTGTTGCAGGCAACGAAAGATTTTTTAGAGAAAGTAAATGCTAAATATCGTCGAAAAATTGGTCCTATATCATGGTCAACGGCTGTACGTTTTTTATATGCACGAAAATTCGATGTAATCCGTGCACTTGCACTCTTCGACCAACACGAACTGACTAGACAACGTGAAGGTTTAACACGTTTTGATCCACTTAAAGAACCATTACAATCAGAATTATTAACAGGAAAATTCACAGTTTTGGTAAGTTATTTTATTATTTTCTCTTTTAATTCAAATACAATCTAATAAATTATATGATTCATACAAAATAGCCAAAACGAGATTCTTCTGATGCTGCCATAGCCGTATTCACCGCCCACAAACATTTACCAGCAAATAGTACCCATCAGACAACATTACAAGGTGTTGTTTATCAATTGGATGTTGCTTTACAAAATCCGGTTACACAGAAAGCTGGTATTGTCTTCATTTATGATATGTCGAATTCAAAATATTCCAATTTTGATTATGATCTATCACAGAAGATTTTAACATTATTAAAGGTTAGTATACAAATCATTCCATTCCAGTAGGTACATACAAAACTATAGACTCAGAAAGGAGTGAGAACATCTTTACGGATTTTGTATAAGTGTCTGGACAATAAACAAGCCTCTTTTCTGCTAAGCTGTACTTTTAACACTTTTCTTAAAATAAGTCTGCCCATTTGTCATTTTGGTGGCAATTCTTACAGGGTATCTTTGTCTATCCGTACAATTTGGCAAAAATGAACTGGTAACATAGGAATTTTACCAAAGCTAGACAAGATAGACAGACACTATTCTCAATAGAGTAGACAAGGTGACAAGATGTTTGCTCTTTAATATCTGTTAGCTGCCATGCTTTCTACTGTACTGTGAAAATGCAACAAATATTCTTTAAACACACTTGAGAGCCAAAACCTTGTTCCTTTATCTATTCTATTGAGAATAGTGACTATCTTGTCTAGCTTGGTTGAAATTCCTATGTTACTAGTCGATTTTTGCCAAAATTTGTACGAGTAGACAAAGATACCCTACAATAGTGTCTAGCAAAATGAGAAAACTACCCCTTTTGTAGTAGGAAGTGAGCAGACTTATTTCAAGAAAAATATACGTACACCTGCGTGCATATAAAAGAGAACGCTTTTTTGGGCTAAATCGGTCTGTCGAGGGTGGTCTTTACAAGACAACTTAAGCTTCACAGGTCAGAATCTGGCGAATCTCGTAGGAAAGGTATTCTATCTCTCCACCTTCCTACTCTAAAAAGAGAAAAAGCCTGACTCACACAAACCGAAGTACTAGTATTTATATGCCCCACCCATATTTCATGTCTCTGTTGAAGTTATACAAAATCTGTATAAGTTGGTCTTACTCCCGCCTGTTAATATTTTCGCCTATGTTCCTAGACGATTGAAAAGATCAGTATATTGGAAATGTCTCGTTTATAACTTATAGTTTATATAACACAACAAGTGTCTGTGTGGATGTGGTATAATTGATTGGTATGTCTGTCTAGAAAAATACAAATAATTGATCATTAATAGAATATAAGTAAATTTATGAGTCATTTTTTTTTTGTCTTTAAGGCATTTATTAAATTTACATATGTGTACGTAATCATCAAGAGGAATCTACAGATTACGAAGTGTTTTGATGACTTTACAGCAATTACTCTCAGTTTCTTCAACGTGGTTTAACTATTTAAAACTTTAGTCTGGCTTGAGTTTGATTGGTGCAATGTGAAAAATTAAACCCGACTTAAAATTTAATCCGTTCTCAACTAAGACCGGTTTAGAGCTAGTTTGGTGAAATCAGCCGTTAATGTTTATTTTCAAGATTCAGAAATAATGAGAAAGGATTAGATTGAAGGAATGGAACAGTTTTCCAAGGTGTTTTTTTTTTTTTTTGATAATGATTGTATAATGGGCTGCATAGTTACCTAAAATATAAAACTATAAATTTTTAGAAACAAGTAAAAGTCATTGAATTTTTGATATAATTTTACGGTAATTGAACTGGCATTGAAAGTTCGCAATTAATTAAACAGTAATTAATAAAAGATTTATATCCTTGAATAAGAAGAGGCATAAAAAAAATAGTTGCGTCATACAAGTACCTACTTTTTTTTATTATTATTATCTATCTCGTGGCAGAATTTATAATTATTCATTTACACAATGTTGTTATTACGAATTTGTTTACCAACATTGTCTAGTTTTTAAGATGAATGAAAATATTAGCCTTGAATTTTGTTATGATTAATAAATTTCCATGCGTATTTTCAAGAAAAATACACTGTTGTCCTGGTGTCCTTTTTCTTGGCACAGGGGAGACTGGACACGTGTAAACATACCAATAATAACACAAAACAAAGTAGCTTTTATTAATTTATCATTTCTAGAGAGAGAGGGAATTTCTCGTTAATTGTTAAGTGAAAAGAAAAAGATCTTTTGTTCTATTAATGATTATTCTATATGAGAAATTGTTGGAATGATGATAGTGTGGCTTCACTTTAATTCTATAAATGCATGCTTGATGTGTTGATGTGTTTTATATTTTCAATTGATGTTGAAGAGAGTTCTTAGTTTTTATTAGTGTGGCTATTTGGTTGTCGTTCTAGTGTTTCATGACTTAATTCCGTTTAAAAAGTCGTTTATAATTGATTATTATTATTATTAATGTTATTATAATCAGTTAACAATGCATAAGAAGAAAGTAATGAAAATAGATTTGTGGAACACTACTACCAAAAACAGTTCTTGTGGTGGCTTCAATTACTACAAGTAATTATTATTACTTTTTATTGTTGAAAGAAAATTGCAATATTATTATTTTTTTGTTTCTTTTGTACGTGACAGTAATTAGTATCAACGGAAAAGAGAGTTATTGTACAATTACTTGGCGTGACCATCATCGCAAGTCATACTTACAAAAATTATATTACTTTTTTCAACTATTTGTACACTCTCTATCTTTATTTAATTTTTGTGTACTTTTTAAACTTTTGTCACTTATTATAAATAATAATAATAAAAAATATAAAAAAAATAGTCAGTCGGTGAGCATCTTTTTTTCGAGTTAGGCGTGCATGAGTCATTTCTAGATTTACAGTTTCGGAAGTGCGTGTACAGGATATAACATTACTTAATATAATAATAAAACTATCTATATATTCATTACTTTTCTTACTTTACTTAGATTGATTAGAGGAGGGGTGAAGTAAGAGAAATCGCAAAATTTTGTTGTTTTTTTTTTTATTAGAAATTTCCAAAAAAATATTACTTTATTATTTTCAGTCGAAATTTATAACAGAAAGGTTATTGGAATCAAGTAATTAATTATAGGTGTTTTTCTGTTATCATATCATTATTATAAATATATATTTTTTTTTTGAAGTTTTCTTATTGGGATATATTGCGCAGACGCTATATTAGCGGCGTCGCGGCGGTACAAACGACGGGCATCGATTTAGTTCTCCACATAATTGCATCAAACATTTTGATCTGTTGCTTAACAGTTTTGTGTTGGAAATTTTTCGTTTCTTCTGTGTTCAAATCATTAATATTATCAACAAAAAGAAATAGAATTATTTAATATTATATGTTTAATAGGTTTTCGTGATTTTTTTTTGTGAAAATTTGATTCTATTTCAATTGAGTTCTCGTATAGATAGGAGACTTGTGTGTAGTGTATAGAAGAAGGTAAGAAAATTACGTAATTGACGACCCTTTAGCATTTTCCTATATTGCACCAAATCTATTATAGAGAAATTTCAATTTCTATTATATTTTTTATGTTCATTAATTTTCTAAAAAAAAAGAATTGACTAATTCCCTTGAACTTGGTCCTTCGGAATTTATGTGTAGGCCATCATACAAATTCTATTGTTTGGAAAATAATTATAATTTTTGTGTAATTGATGAGGAGGTTTCTTCCGTTTTTTGAGGGTTTTTCCTTCACCGTATTGATGTTAGAATTAGATAGAACCACACATATCCTTTTAAAAATTTTGTTGTTTTCATTCAAATAGTTGATGTTTTCATTATTATTATTGTTATTTAAATAAATGATGAATGAATCACTGAACACGTGTTTGAGTGGATTTTCCATTAAACTACAAAATTTTTGCAACAGTTTCGTTCCATCAATCAGTATTAGTAAACTTCCAATTGTAGTCGATTTTTCTATCAATTTCCTTATTAATTGAGTTAATTAAATTAAAGATTCACCTTCGATGAGAGTTCTAAATAGTTAAGAAGGTCAACAAAAATATATAGGTCTGTTGAGTAGTGATTTTGAAATGTTTGAGTTTATATTTTCGGATGTATGGTCTTTTTTTATTTTTGGGTACTATATCGTTTTTAGAACGTAGAATAAGAATAACCTTCTTGGACCTTGACAGTTTTTACGCCTACAATTTTAATTATAAAATCTATTCATGTTAGGATTATAAAAATTGCATGTACTTACAATAATAATAATTTGAATAGATTCGCCTGGCCCCCCCAAAAAGTCTGTGTTGATGCGAGAGAAATGATTTCCTTATCATCATACAATAAAATTACTACTTATTCTAATGTAAAAAAAGTATGTGTAATTACTTATAATATCAGACATATGTGGGACAATGAGTCATACATGGTTTAATTGTAGCCACAGAGGACATTCGGTAGACCCTAAAATATGAAAATGGTATTTCTCAATACTTTATGGTTAGTTTATTGTTTTAATAGAAGACAAATTTCTTATTTAATGTTATTGCATAATCAAATTCCATTTGGGGGATCTCTTCTATAAGTAACCAACACCTGGTTGTTGTAAACCCTTTTCAAAACAGTGCGTAGTACACTATTGACAAAGGGACTAGTGTCACACAATAAAAACGGTGCCATTCAAATAATTATTGATGAAATTGGACCTGTATGATGTAATTTCCTTTACCGGAACAACATTAGTGTGTGTGTGTAGAATATATGTGTATATGTATGTATGTATTGATCGAGGACCAACAATGTAACCAGGTCAGTAGTCAATTGGTGGTTTTATTATTGGTCCCCTGTCCATATAATTCAATATATTGCGCTATTGAATTTGTGTTATTTATAAATGTTTTTTTTTTTTTTAATAGGGTGGCTATCCGGCGAAATTAAAGAAAGTCCTGATAGTAACGGCTCCTTTGTGGTTTAAAGCACCATTCAAAATTCTTCGTCTTTTTGTTAGAGAGAAATTACGTGAACGTGTTTATACCGTATCAGTGGCTCAATTATTGAGTCATATACCTAGAGAATCTTTACCCACACAGTTGGGTGGTACTCTCATCCTGGACCATAATGGTTGGCTATCAGTTTGTTTGCAGTCAATGACCACTCAAGAACCACCATTACAATATGGTTAGTTAATTGTTTTCCCCCTATGGATGGTACTTTATAATTATAGTTTTTGTGTGTGTTATAGATGGCAAAACGCCATCACCCCAGAAACGTATTGGTACACCGAACGACATCGAAATCAATACATCCACCAATAACATAAATAATGTAGTCGTAGTAGATAGTTGGGCTGAAGAGGCGAATTTAAATCCACCAAGTAGTGCATCTAGTGGTTTCTCAGATGATGATTCATTACATGGTGATGGTGCTGCATTCACAATGTCACAATTAGTTGATTATGTACGTGATCGTGGTCGAACTGGTTTAATGCAAGAATATACAGAAATACGTTCACGTCCACCGGATGGTACATTTAATATTGCTAAATCGAAAAATAATCTATCGAAAAATCGATATACAGATGTATTATGTTATGATCATAGTCGTGTGATTCTTTCTGAAATTGATGGTGATAAAGATAGTGATTATATACATGCAAATTTTGTTGATGGGTACAAACAAAAGAATGCATTCATTAGTACACAAGGTATAAACTTACAACCCAAATTATAATTCTACGAAATGTTAACAAAACATATTTTTGTGTAGGTCCTTTGCCAAAAACAACGCCAGAATTTTGGCGTATGATTTGGGAACAACATACATTGGTAATTGTTATGACAACTAGAGTTATGGAACGTGGTCGTCCGAAATGCCATCAATATTGGGAGACTGAAACTGATGGTGAAGTTAATTATGGTCAATTTACCGTTAAAACAATAACAGTAGAATCAGAGTCCGATTACAAAGTTACAACACTTTGCCTTACCAACAACAAAGTAATTTCCTCTAGGTTTTTATGGGTTTTTTTCTTAAAATTGTGTAATTATAGACGGATGAATCGAGAGAAGTGTCCCATTGGCAGTTCACATCCTGGCCCGATTATGGTGTACCACATTCAGCTAAGGCTATGTTAGATTTCCTGGAACGTGTCCGAAGGAAACAAGCTAGTATGGTAGCAGCTTTAGGTGATTTATGGGCTGGTCATCCACGAGGACCTCCAATTGTGGTCCATTGTAGCGCCGGTATTGGACGAACAGGTATTATTATTACAATTATTTAAACTTTTACCTTTACTAATTGTATAATTGTTTGTTTTAGGGACGTTTTGTACACTAGATATATGTATATCTAGATTGGAGGATTTAGGTACGGCAGATATAAGGGGGACAGTTGAAAGAATACGTTCACAACGTGCTTATTCCATCCAAATGCCAGATCAATATATATTTTGTCATTTGGCATTAATTGAATATGCTTTAATGAAGGGCCATCTGCAATCAGCAGACCTAACAGGGTTTGATCATGGTGCAGAAGAGGACTCTGATTGAGAGAATGAAAAAAAAACAACAAATAATTAAAATTAATTAATTAATTTGAACTAATTAGTTGTGCTTTTCTTTTAATTTGAAAACAGGACAGAAAAAAAAGTTGTAAAGTGATGTCATTTTTGTTCGGTGGTCTGTTGTAGAATTACGAGTCTCCAAACCAGATCTATATTAATATAGAAGATTTATTTAATTTAATTTTTGAAACTTTCCAATCGGGAAATTGTATGGTATTTTCCGATTATTTTATTAGTTTTCTTAATAATTTGTGTTTTCTTTATTGATTTTATCATCAACAAATCAAGTTCCTTTAGTAGAGAAATGGGTATTTATTTCGTGTTGTATTGAGTTTTTTTTTTTAAGAAAATTGTTGATTTATTTACATTAATGTTTTATCACTTTTGCCCAATTTATTTTTAGTTGGAGTTTTGTCTGGAAATCTTGTATATTGTTGTGTGGAGTCGTCGATTTTTGTATGAAGAAATGTGATTGGGAAATTGCCAGGTAATTTTCTATTCTTGGGCATATTTGTATTTTTAGGGAAACTACATCAAATTTTTACATATCTGTGTGTAAATTTTCGTTGTTTTTATTTTTCATTAGAAATTTCTTTTACGTTAATCTCTCAAATTTTCCGATATTTGTAGAATATTTTTATATCCTATCATAATAAAATTCAATGAATTTATTACACAAACTGTTTAAAAAAAATAAATTCATTGGAAACAGAAGCTTCCTTAACAAAAAAACACAAATAAATGAATGAATAATAATAAATGTAATTATTAGTAAAATTAATAAAAAAAATTGTCACGATCAATTCATCAAAAAAAAAAAAACAAATTGATCTTGATCAGAATAAGTATATGAAGACTGTCCATTTTAAAAATCATTCTTGTATTATTTTATTTTATTTCCGTCATGTTGAGAAATATTAGAGAACGATTATTTTTCTCGTCAATCAACCCCTCCGTTCAAAAAACAAACAATAATTGTTGAATATTTTCTAATTTGAACTTATTTTCGGTTTTTCTTTTTACATAAAAATGATGTACAGTCCGTTGGAAGTTTTAAGAACTTGACTTTTATATTGTAAATTTTGAGTGGTCACCATGAGCAAATAAACATTGGTAAAGTAGTAAATCACAGAAACAGACAGGAAGAAATTGTAGATCCTTTACTTTCTTACCAATGCTTACTTGCAATACAGTGACCCCTCAAAATTTACAATATAAAAGTCAAGTTCTTAAAGTTTCCGATGGACTATAGGTGTTTGTTATTTTGGCAACTAATTTTTTTTAATCAAATCTAAAGAATTAGTTTCCATTAATTAACAAATCCTGTGTGTTTAATTTGCTATAAAGTATTACTATTAATTGTGACATATTTATTTATGAAATTCTTTATGTATTGTAAATATTATTATTATTATTATTATTATTATTATTATTATTATTATTTCTTAATACATGAAATGCTTTTTATTCGAGTCTATTTTTCCCTTGCCTGTTATTATTATTTTAAAATGATCTAATAATATTGGAATTTTTGAGACAAAATCTGGGAATTCCTAGTAGGATTAAAAAAAACTAAATTCCGGTACAAAAAAACAGATTTATTCAAAGAATTCTATAACAAAATCACGACCTAAATCGACGTTAATCTCACAGATTTCTACAACATTTTCGTATTGTTCCGGAAATAATGATAAAGGTATATCAACACCACGTACAATTACAGCTTCTTTTAGATTCCATGGTTTTAGTGTATGAATAATAATTGATGATAATATCAATTCTTGTTTATAATTATGTATGATACGATTCGCGACTTTATTACCTTTCAAATGGATTTCCATATAAATAAAATCATTATTTTTATAATTAAAAGTTTCACCATCATCTTTATAGATATAACCAGTAGCTTGATTGGTTTCGTTCAGGAAGATCTGTAGATTGATTGATTGTTTTAATGTTTCTTTTGCATTTCTGCCGATTTGTTCATACATCGGTATAATACTACCACTCCGATAGAATACTGGCAATGTATCTAAATCTACTGATAACTCAACGGTAGTATTACCATCATGGATTGTATGTTGAAATGCATCTAACAAACGATACCAGATTTCACCGGTATCACCACCAGGTAAATAAACCTTTTCAGTATTTACCGATCTTTTAATAATTGGATGCACCAAAATATCTTGACCAACTAAAAATGCATTATCCATATCGAAAACATTTGGATCATTCGAATAATGATAGACTAATGGACGTATAACTGGATCACATGTAGTGGAATGTTGGAAAAATAATGTATACCAATATAATAGATGACAATATCGTTGATTGATTGCTCTACGTATACGATTTTTTATATCCATACCGTAAACGTATGGTTCACGGTATGCTGTTGTTTTATCGGAATGTGCACGATAGAATGGTAACCAAGCACCTAATTGATACCATCTTTGTAGGAGTTCCGGTGATGGATCTCCAGTGAAACCGCCAACATTGGCGCCACAGAAACTGAAACCTTTCCACAAAAAATAGAGCCATTCTGCCCAGCGAACAATAACGCTAAAATCTCCCTCACATCATTGTCGATGTGGAAATTTGCAATGATGTGAGGGAAGCTTTAATCATGTTAGGAAAAAAGGTGCGCAATAGGTCATGTTCAGCACCCACTCAAATGGCGGGAAATTGCGTCACTTCCACCAAACGATTCTGGTTTTGGACACATAGAGGTCACTACCTGTTTTGAGCATTGTCAACGTATCCCTAATAATGCTCAAAACAAGTAGTGCCCTCTATACGTTAGAGGTATAAACGCACTACTAATTGAAATGGTTCAAAACTAGAATCGTTTGGTGGAAGCAATGACGCACTTCCCTACCATTTGAGTGGTGGTGACCATGGCCCATTTGCCTTCTTTTTCTAACAGGATTTAGCATTACCGTTCCAATCAAAAAAAAGATCTCACCTGCTACACTTTCTGATAGACACATGGAAATACTTAATGCCAAATGTTCCCAATTAGCAACATTATCACCAGTCCATACGGCTGCATATCGTTGTGTACCAATAAAATGCGATCGTGTTAATAGAAATGGTCGGATATTTTTCCGATTCATTAGTGCTTTATAGGTGGCCATAGCTTGATATAAACCATATTGATTATGTACATCTCGATGCCACCAACGAGAATTATGTAGCAGATTTTTCGGGAATGTTTTGCCATCATTAAAAACACTCGGTTCATTCATATTGATCCATACATGTAGATTATCAGCTTGTAGAAATGTATCCAATAAACTGATATAATATGTTGTGGCATCTTCATTGAAGAAATCAAACCAACAACATTTACCTGCCCAACAAGCAGCTTTATAATCACTATAACCACCATTGCTCTCTTTAACAAAGAAATGTCGTCGACGACCGTCTTGATAAATCCAATAATCATCATCGATTTTTACATGTGGATCAATAATTACCACCAATTTACGATTCGTATCGTTCAAGGAATTCAATAAACGATGGGGTGATGGGAACTTGATTGGGTGCCATGTAAATATACGTTTCTCATCCGTATAATCGATATCTAGCCAAATTGAATCGAATGGGAAATTGTTTTGTTGTAACTGTTGACAGACGGTTTGGACTTCTTGTTGTGTATCGTAACTGTGACGGCTTTGGTGGTAGCCGAGCGAGAAAATCGGAGGTAATGGTACAACCCCTAAACCAACACAAAAAACCAAAAAATTAGACAAAAGACAAATGGAAAAATGGTGCAACAACATTACCACTTAGTTGGGAGTTTTGTTTGATGCAATCACTCAATGTTGGGCCTGTCAGTATAAAAAAGTCCATACTACCAGATTCACTAGTAAATGTCGCTGATAAGCCACTTCCAGTTCGATCACTTTCAAGATCAACAAAAGTCTCCGATGAATTCAACCACACAATACCGACACTATTCGTTGAACCATGGGCATATAAAACTGGTACACTACCATGTAAAGCACTGGTATATTGTTTCTTATTGTAACCATCTTGATCACAATTATACATGCGATAAGTTTTGTTTGTTTTCAATGAAAAATTACTAGCATGTAATGGTATACCATAAGCATGCGATGTACCAGGTATATAAATATCAACTGATATACCAACATTTGTATCTTCATGTTCTAATTGTAATAATTTGTTTTTATTAATAACGGCAATTAATAGATGATTTTGATAGATTTCAATGGCAAACGGTTTACCTATCAATTGTATATCATAATTACCACGCATTATCAAATAATTACCATTTCGATAAAGTAATTGTGGATAGAGTAGATCACCATCACCAATATTGTCATCTATGATCAATGCTTTGTCAACTGTATAACGATATGTTTCATCTTTTATGGTGATTTTTATGGTATTATTTGGTAGGAAATGTATAAAAAATTGATAGACAACTAGTTGGTTGTCGATAATTTGATGAATAAATCCGGAAATTAATGATTGGACACATGTACGAATATTACGGATTTGAAATGTCGGTATTTGTTTGCGTTTTTGTTTCATACGATCATAAAATGTTTCTTCCGTTTCTTTGACGATTCGACGTTTTGTTAATTGTTTATAAATTGAATAAAATAATACAAAACTAGTAGTTAATACAAATGGAACGAATTTTCTTAATTCCATGATGGACACAAATGGAGAATTTTCACAATAGACACAGAGGACGGGACCACTTTACAATGAGTAGCGAATGAAACTCAAAATCTATTTTTCGATAAATGCCTTTTTTTCTGGACCATTGTGCCAGCCATATCTTTTAAACGATGATGGTACTCTATTCGTGTTTTTCTAGCCAGATTTCTAAAATCTAAAGAATTCAATTTTGATTTCTTTGGATTGTCTGTTTCCGATGATGAAAACTCAAAAATTCTCGCCTTTTTTGAAAAATTCCCTTTTTATTTGAGTCGTTTTATGATATTTATAGCTATTCGAGCTTGTATTTTGTAGTATTTTGTATGTTTTTTCCGTTTTTGCCTTCTGGGCCAGAATACAATTTTAACTGTGGGTAGTTTTCAGCCGCACAAAATTCCCTAACAGTGTACTGAAATATAAATAATTCCACCTCTAGGTGAAGTTTTTATTGCTTTTTAATATTTAATTATATTTCGATGTTTCGAACAATAAGTAAATGGTTTTTTTTTTGATTTTGAACAAGCGATAGGTAATCTTAATAGAAATCGAAAGGTCAAGAATACTGAAAGTGCCAATCACTTATTGTTAGAAGTTTCTATTTGCATTTGTAAGGCAGTTTTTTAAACAATAAACAGTTTTTTAGCTTTTTTAATCGACAAGAATAACTAATTTTGTAATACACAAGGAAAAACCAGATTTATGAATTTATTTTTAAAAATTTGATCATAGATAGAGCTACAATTATCCGACAAATAACAAGCACAGCTTAAAGCAACCCATACACAAGAAATCTTGCATCATTTTTCGGTTAAAGAAATACTTCTCGTTCATTTATTATTTATTGGGCCAGCTTCTTAATAACTTCATGTCCACTTCAACTTTGTAAAGTTACATGCTCAGTGCATAGCTCAGCCCGAATGTTCAAATGGACTGGTCTTAGAATGTGACTTTACAGTTAAAGCCGCTTTACAGTTTATTATGAAATCGGGCCAACGAATTTTTGTAACTAAAAGTCATTCAAAAAATTCCTACAATTGGAAAATTTACCATAAACCGATCTCTAAAAGACAGAAACCAAGTGCTCTTAAAACTTGTCGCAAATATACCGAAGGTGCGATTTTTCTCTTCTAAATCGTTCTACTTTTTTTCTGAAACAGAGGGATTTTGTAAAGAGAGTTGCCTAGTGTCACTGCACACCATCCGTCGTAATCATAATCGTTCCCCAAGTTTAGAATTCCTTAAGGCTGCAGGCGACCTTATTCGAGAAGGTCTGAGACTTTGAGATTTGTTACGTTTTTTGTTAAATAGCTGTCATTTGAAAAGGGGGACGCCTTGAAATTTTGAGTAAGGAACGCACATTACGTTGAGAAAGTCTTCGGGTATCCTTCGAGGCTTGAGGGAAGACTATGAATACCACCTCAAGACCCAGACTTTTGGAGAAGTTCCATCGGTTACTTTTTATTCTAAACAGTTACTAGCCTAATCTTTAATTATCTTTCTTGTGACCGGTTACTGCGCCACTCAATATCATTTCCTTCTTTGACAAGTCCTTCTGCACGTCTAAATGTGCGTTGACAGAGGAAGATTTGTCTCTCTCAACTTCGGCGCCGCTTGTTCAAAAAGTAAAGAGAAAAACGATAGTTCCTGTTTATAGAAGTATTCGTGCAAATTTTTGGTATAGTCCGTCCGTTTTAAGAAAAACCAAACTGGTACATGTTGTAGGAATGTTCGATACATTTCGGCCACTGGAATTTCAACATTTGCAGCGCGAGCTCTTTTCAGTCCCTCCTGCATTCACTGCGCATCCGATGGTTGGTTTTTCTTAAAACGAACGGATTATACCTACATGTGATAGATACACGAACCATCAGACAGTGTGCAACTCTCCCGAATGGAGCTGGGAAGTTGGGGCAGTAGTCAAGTTGTCCCTTATCCCTTAATCAAATAATAAAACTCTTTGAGTGAGTACTGTATACTAAGAATTTGCGTATATCTGTCTCTCTATTTTTGAAAAGACTAGGAAAGATGAAGAAAGTGAAATTTTTTCGTATTTACTTGGCTTTATGGATTTGCATTATTGTGTATGGGCACCTTTAACAGGTATGTTGCGTTCTCCCCACTCCTCCACTTTAGCTCGTCTGTCATTCAGCCATTTATCCCCTCTCTCTTTCTCACACACTATTTGACACACTCCTCTCACCCCCACAATCTATACGATTTAAAATATGGCCGACTCTGATGCGGTCAGTCGATGTACAACACAAATAACAACAACAACAACATCAACCACTATACCAATAACGAAAACAACAAGGGTTGATAATAATATGAAAGTGCCAAATGGACCTCGTGTTGTTACAATCAATAAAACTGAAACTGGGTTTGGTTTTAATGTACGTGGTCAAGTTAGTGAAGGTGGTCAGTTACGTAGTATTAATGGTGAATTGTACGCCCCCTTACAGCATGTCAGTGCTGTATTAGATCGGGGGGCTGCCGAACAGGCCGGTATTCGAAAAGGGGATCGTATTCTTGAAGTGTAAGTAAAATTTTGACAAGAGCAGGTGGTGGATGTAAATATTTAGACGATTTTTTCTCGTGCAAACGAGGGGGCAAACTAAACGATCATTTGGTTGTAAGATACTTGTGGTTAATCAATGAAAAATTGATTAACACAACATAAAACACAAACAAGTACATGGAATAAAGGGTATCGTGTCAAGAATCTAGGTTGTTATTGATTTTTATTTACGGTGGATGACATGTCAGGTGCCCTTTTAGACTCTTGTCTGATTTTGTTACAGTTATTCGTCAAACTGATTTAAAGAAACAAAAAAACAATTATTTTCACTTTTTTTTTCTCTTTTAGCTCCATAGAACAGAATAATAATCCAACAAAGTTTCATTTATAAAAAGAAAATCCTTACATAAAATAATAGAACCTCTGTTGTTGGATAACCTATCTCGTAGACACAAGGATCAGGGCCGGCTCAGGGTACTAAGCCCACTAAACAATAAGTAATTACATAATGGGCCTGAAGTCAGAGGCGTCCAAATGGAAAACAATCCGTGCAATTCAAACGCAACTCTACATCTTCATCTTCTTGCTCTTTATGGATATTGATATTCTTTACTATTGGCGGAGTTTTTCAGCTGTAAATGGGTGAGAAGAAGCTGAAGATGGAGATGAAGATGTAGGGTTGAGTTTGAATTGCATATAATTTAATTGTACAATTCATATTTCCTTTTTTAAGACTGTTTGATTGTATGTATTGGGCGACATAGAGGTGCCTTCTTGAAGGGACACCATACCCAGAGCCGGCCCTGACAAGGCTATCAACTTTTCTTAGGAAAAACATATTCAACAACAATAAATAATTGAAGTTCTAAATACATTTAACACCTAGTTAGTTTAACAAGATTGCCCCATTAATTGACCTTAGAACTAGTTGTTAGAATTATTGCAAATGATACAACATGATATCGTTAATATTTGCTCCTTTTTATTTTAATCAAAAACCATATAATTAGTTATATCCACGTGGTATATAACTTAATTATATGTTAATGTTAAAAATAATGCAATTTTTATGTCTTTTAATATCTATACCAGTTTGTTTTTTTTTTTTTATCATATTCAAGGTTGTTGGATTTTTATTTGTGATTCATAATCTCAATGATTTGGAAACGATTATACATAGAATTTAATAAATTTTGCCAAACTATTAGAAGTTAGTCATAATTATTAGAAAGTAAAAGTTGTAATTTGTATAGAAAATAATTTTCATATTGTGCGAATATTTCGGCGCTTTTGATCATTACCTAATACGAGAATTTGTTTAAAATAATTGCAATAATTTCATCATCATCATTATCATGAAAGTGAATGAATACGATTCGTCCTTTTATTAGATTGATTTAACTTTTAAATAAATTATTTACTAGTTAGTTATATAAACTAATTATAATATATGCGATTTTTTTGTTGTTGCGTTTGTCTGGAAGTCGATAGTAAATTTTAATAAAAGCCTAATTAGTTATATTGTAAAGAAAAGTTGTAAACAACATTATTATTATTATTATTATTATTCATTAATATCGTCGTTCTGAAAACTATGAGATTAACGCAAAATTTGATATTTTTTTGAATAATACGCAATTCTTTCCAAGTAAATATTTACTATAACGGCTCTTTTTTTCTCTCACAATATTTTTGTATACGATCGAAATCTAATTTTATAATTTATCAAATTTTAACTGAAAAAATCTACTATTTTTAGATGTATTTTTTCACATTTTTATTGGATAATATTCATAAAACTTTTCAACCATTGCTTATATTCCTGTTTTAACTGAATAATTTCACGTAATTTTATGAGATCCTATACATAAATTTTTTATTATCCTTTTCCTGTTTTTTATTGGAAATTGGAAATAGAAAAAAATTATTGCTGAAATACAGGATAACAACGTTATACATACATATAGTAGTAATTTTCACATTATTCCAGGAATATTTTCCTCAATTTTCTTCTTTAATTGAATCATTGCGACTGATTAATGGTTATTGGATGCTGTTTAATTAATTAATTTCTTGTTGTTAATTTTGCGAATTAGATTTTCATTAATGCATAGGTTTTAATTTAATCAATCATTCTTTATATTCACGTAATAATAATTAATTCTAATTATATAGTTAACGTTAACTGTTATCGTTATACTTGAATGGAATATGAATTGTTTACAGTAGAAATATCTCTTTGATTTTTATTATTCTATAAATTTTTTCTTTAACATTTTTATTGCTGTATTGTCAGTTGTTAATTTATTATTACATGGTTGTAATTATACGAGTTTTATTAGTACAGTAGAAACTCGATAATCCGAACTAATTGAGACCCAAGCCTGTTCGGACTATCGATTTGTTCGGATTACTGAAAATAATGCTTGCGAAGTATCGGGTATTAGGGTGATTGTAATAACAATATTATCTACTAGTAATTATAATTTTTTCATCTATTATTCAAAATACCTAACAAAAAAGCACATTTTCCACTGTCTAGTTGTTGTACAATTTTATACTTTTGTTCCAGTGAGGGTGTTTTGTGTTAATTTTCAGACATCTTGGCTACGTAATTACAAAGCAACTGATGCAACTATGTAAGACCATTGTAAGGCAATATAATTTCTACTCATGAACAGTTCAGAATTGCAGTTTCTGCAAGTTTTGTTCGTATTAAAGAAACTTTTATTCCAAATTACCGCTGTTCGGATTACTGGAAATTCGGATTACCGTGTGTTCGAATTATCGAGTTTCTACTGTATATATAAATTTTCAAATAACGGCGATATATACCTGTAATCGTGTCTTTATGGCAAGAATTACTCAAATTGGGAAATGCAATGAATTTATCAATAATTGGAGTAGAGTACAGTTACGTGCACATAAAAGAGAACGCTTTTTGTGGGCCTGTGTAAATCGGGCTGCCGATGGTGGTCTCTACAAAACCACAGACCAGAATCTGGCCAATCCAGTACGAAAGATATTCTATCTCTCCACCTTCCTACTCTAAAGAGATAGAAAGCCTGACTCAGACGAACGAAAATACTAGTATTTCTTACCAAAGAGACGTTCTCTTTTATGTGCCCGTAACTGTACATTGTATACAATGATATTCATGAAAACTAGCGGGTAACTGATCCGGCTCGAAGGACCAATATCCTTACCATAATTGAGCTTAATCCAACCATATTATTTTATATAGGTACTGTCGACTCAAGATAAGTTTGCATAAAACGGCGCATCTATAGGGTGGTTTCGGGGTAGTTCGCCAAGTTTCTCGTAAATGTTCGTGAAAATTTCAGGCGAAATTGGAGTGGCGTGGCAGAGAAAGTTGTTTAGTCTTTAGTGTATTACCCCAAAATATATATAATCACAAAATAAAAGTAAAATCCAGAGAAAAAATAAATGAAATATAATAGAAAATAAAAAACAGTAGAAGATTAAAGGTAAAATATTAAATAAACGTATGTATAATATGATTTCCTATAGATTTACTAAGAAGGTACGCCACTGAAAATCCCTTTTAGAGAGAAGGGTGGGTTTTGCTTTCGCCCCCACTACAGTGGTCATCCACTGCGCACCCAAGGCCTTATGCAAACTTAACTTGAGTGAACAGTACTTACGTATGATTTTAAACGAAATTATTCATACTTTCTTAGAAAGATGGTTGTCTTATCACTTATCATCCTTTCTTTTTTTGGATAGAAAACACCTAAACCAAATGTTTCCGGATGAAAAAATCCAATATCTAGACTTAATGAATCACTCATGAACATATGTGAATTTTCCCCAATTCGTTAATGACACCACCATAATCAAGGAAAATAACGAAAATGCAATAAAATTTTATATTATAGACATAAGAAAAATATAAATCTATTTCGGTTAATTTAACTTGTTTTTGTGTTGTTTAGAATATGTTAGAGTGAAATTATGCAAATATTTATCTCAAAACCAAAATTGCATACTGCATAATAATTTTCATATTTTATAGCCAAGAAAATATTCCATAATGTTGTTGTTTATATAGCAAGTTGCATATTTTTAGAAAAATTAATATTTAATTATTAAAAATTGACCAGATACTATAATTAGTTATAGTATTTTATTACAGTTATTTATTGTAATTTTTACATATTCACAGATAGAAATCCGACCTTCAATATCTATATAAATCGTTCATGAATTACCCAAAACAACAACAATTATTCCTAATAAATAAAATTTGTTAGAAAAATACTTCTAAGTTGAATGACACTTATTATTTATGATTATCTATTTAGAAAAAAAGTGGAAAACAAGTATTATTTATCTAGATTGGGGTCGTTGAAAATCACATCTACTATATCTGTTGATATATATTTTCGTATTATTCTGTTTCTGTGAGATATAAAGAGTGAAAGTTTTATATAATAACACGTCAGTAAATTAATGAGAAATTCTAACAATGTTGAGTTGTTATTTTCATACAAATCCTCCCTGTAAACCAATTGCAAGGTTACTTTTTTTCTATTATAATTATAATAAATTATCATTTTATCACTGTTTCGCAAGTAATTATAAATAAAATATTGTTTTAACGTGTTGGTGACATTGGAAGTTTTTTTTTTCATTAATGATTTTCTACTTCAATAATTTCTATTTTTTTTTTGTTCCAGGAATGGTGTTAATGTGGAGGGTGCAACTCATAAACAAGTCGTTGATCTTATCAAATCTGGTGGTGATGTTCTTACATTGACTGTCATCTCTGTAACACAACAGGTATTGAAATAAACACAATTTTTTATTTTAATTTTATTAATTGTGGCAATTTTCAGGAAGCTGAACGTTTGGAACCAAGTGACGATAATCAAATCTATTACGATTATAGTGAGAAACGATCATTACCAATCAGTATTCCTGATTATCATTATAATGAACGTGGTGGTGAACGATATGTTGCTTTTAATATTTATATGGCTGGTAGACATTTATGTTCGAGACGGTATAGGGAATTTTCAAAACTTAATTGTGATCTTAAAAAGGAATTTATAGGTGATTTTTCTTGAAATTTTCATTATTGAAAGCACAATAAACTAATTGCGAATTGTTTTTAGGATTCACCTTTCCGAAATTGCCAGGCAAATGGCCATTTACGTTAAGTGAACAACAATTGGATGCACGTCGTAGAGGTTTAGAACAATATTTAGAAAGAGTTTGTGCTGTACGAGTAATAGCCGAATCGGATATAATGCAAGAGTTCCTTACCGATCAGGATGATGATAATAATAGTAGCCCTGTGGATTTGAAAGTAAGACAGTCTTTTTATCATATACCGGTTTCTGCCTTAGGCCATCTTCAGCACCGAATTACTCATAACTATCGAATTATCAACACGTAGGCATATCTGGATACAAGCTCAAAATTTACAAAGGTGCTGAAGATGGCCAGAAGCCGAAACTGGTACATCGTTTTTATTTGTTATTTTGAGGGCGACCAGAAACGATAAATTTTATATAATTGTTGTTTGTTTTTTTTGATAATTCAGGTATTGTTGCCTGACCGAGAGGTTGTAACAGTTACGTTGAAAAAGAGTGCTAATGCTGATGAAGTTTATGATGCTGTTGTCAAGAAGATTGCTATGAATAAGAAGATATCGAAATATTTTTATTTATTTGAAATAGTTGAATATAATTTCGGTAATTATCAGAAAATATCGATTAATTTAAGAAATAATTTGAATAATTTCAATATTTTAGAACGTAAATTACAACCGAATGAATATCCTCATAATTTATATATTCAGAATTATAGTACCGCAACTAGTACGTGCCTATGCATAAGAAAATGGTTATTTTCCATATCAAAAGAATTAACATTAATGAACGACCATCAAGCCACCTCCTATATATTTTGGCAGGTAAACCATAAAAATCTCCTTTCACAATCAATAATTTAGTTTTATTATTATTTTTTGGTCTTTTTCAAGTCTGTGGATGAAGTCAATCGTGGCTATATCAATGCCGGTGAACGTTTATATCAATTGAAAGCATTACAAGATAATACACGTGCTGTGGAATATTTAAAATTAGCTCGTGAATTACCCGGTTATGGTGAAGTGGTTTTTCCACATTGTGCATGTGATTCACGTAAAGATGGTCATGTTATTGTTGCCATTGGTACAGCTGGTATCAAATTACATGCATGCCGTGAAGATGGTACATTAGAAAGTCAAATTGTTATCTTACAATGGGATAGTGTACGACAATGGGAAGTCGATGATGAAGGGATGGCATTTTGTTTGAAATATAATCGACCGGATAAAACGCCAAGATGGCTCAAAATATTTACACCATATGTAAGTTTATATAATTAACAATTCGTTATTTATTAGGATGTCGAGTTTTTTGGAGCCAACGTTTCGTCACCGTGTGGTAACTTGTTCAAGGCGTCAACTAGTTTATTACTTTGGTGTGATTTTCTTCGAGGCCCTGAAGAAGTTATACCACGGTGATGAAGGTTGGCCCCAAAAAATGAAATCCTAATAATCAATCAACAAATCATAAACAATAACAATTAGTTATTTATTATTATTATTGTTTGTTGTTCTAAATTATAGCATCTTTATTTAATGGATTGTTTCGAGAGAATTATTGAAGAGAGTAAATGGTTGGATACAGGTGAATGATTCCCTCCAATTATCTATTAAATTTTTTATAAAGTTTTACATATTAAATATGTTGTTGGAATTGTATATTCTATTATTGAATAGTATTTTCTATTTATGTGATGTTATGTTGATTATCATGTTTATATATTATATATTTTCTGTTCTT